>NW_023611333.1:0-121787 GCF_013339725.1 Rhipicephalus microplus
TATCGCTTCTAATGGCACACATATTTTCCTACCAAGAATGCTCAGCGCGAAACCGAAAGCCAGCCACCGCGCAAGTAGCTACCCTAACTATAAAATTTATAGTTTAGGAACTTTTTTTTGCTACGTTGAGCAAGCACATTTTACCAGGCGGCATAAAAATAATAAAAATGTAAAGTGCCATGAGAACGCATTCCTGTAATCCCGCGTAAACAGTGCCGCCATCGTTCACACTCTTTCCTTCAGCGTCGCCAGAGACAAGGCCCGCAGTTCAGATATCAGATATGACGTCAAATATATTACAATTAGTTGGCGTACGATAACACTACCCCTATATCTTTGACAACGACTGACGACCTAATGACATGTTTATCTTTAAGTTATTGCACAAGCACGCGGGAACAAAGATAAGAAACACGGACGGGTGCAATGAAGTTGTTGTGCCCGTTTTGGTTTTCACCTCTGTCTTAGTGTACTTGCGTAACAACTTCAAGATGAATATGTTCCAACTAGGCCGAATTGTGGTTTTGCAACACACATATCTGGCACGCCACTCTATCATGAGCAACGCTTATTCTTGATATCGAACACGCAGTCACCGCGGAACCTGCAATCGATCTGCCCTCGCCAATCTTCACCGTTTCTTCGCAAAAAACCGCAGTGCCTTCTAGCGTTTCTTCGCACTGACCTAGTTTCAGCGCTGCCGATATTGCGCCCTTTCTCATCCGAGGCACACTCCACTAGCGGCAGGTCTTAGCCTCCAAGATTGCGCAACGACGCACATTTGCCGCGCGTGAGTCTCGGAGCTCGTGGGTTGACGTTCTCCATCTCCATTTGTCGTCACCAGGGTGAGCAACGAATCCAGTGGCGCGGCCATCCCCATGGGGGAGCAGGAATCCTCAAACACGTGTGCGCGTGGTGAGGGAAGGGCGATAAAGGAGTGCAAGTTTGCGATTGATTGCATTTTTTTGTGGGAAACTGGGGCGCGCTTGGTGGCCCAAAACCGGAGGTGCTCTCTCGTGACCCCGGTGGCAGCTAGACGGTTGGCTGAGGGAGCAGGTCAGCGCCCACGTGTTTCCGTGCCCACAATCTCAATTGTAACCCTTTCATTTTCTCCCAAATATTTTTTCGTAGGCGCTCTTGGCTCATGCTTTTACAACATTCATCCTCTGTGCGTACTCCTCCGATTCATTACGATCCTCTTCCTGTTTTTGTGGAGTTAAGCTTTTTCTACATTCGAAGTACTAGCGTGTTCTTTATTTGTGATGATTACAAGTTACTTTGTTGATTTTCTATTTATTAGAGATACCATTACATGACCAGAAGTATATTATAGTTATGAATCTTGATGCAATAGGCAGATAGATAGAGAAAAACTTGGAACACACGTGTGTTTAGGCTACATTCCATCTCTTTCGGTACGTTCAGCCTGAATATTTTATCTCACGGAGATTTTTCATGTGAGTCTTCTCCTTGGCTATAGTGTTATCTAAAATAAGAACTTCATGTATAGTGGTCAAAGTGATTACTCCAGAATATCTTTCTTCTTTTTCTTTGCACGTTCGCGTGGCCTGCCACTGCAGAAAGTTTTGAAGCGTTGGTTTTGCCGATAACGTTGGATGCCTGTGTTTTTCTGTGAACTTGTGTGTAACCAAGAGGATTTAGATCTGGTTGCGAAATAGTTCAGTGCCTGCACAGCAACAAAATAACACCGACAATTAGGCGAGTTCACACCGATGCTTCAATTTAGAACAACGCAACAAAGCAGACAAAAAGACAATAATCGCATGAACACAATCAAGCTCTGAACAGCAGAATCTAGATTGAAGCCGACAGATAAAAACACGTAGTAGGATAATCAGGGTGAACAGTGGAAGTGCCTCAGACAAGCTGGCCAACGTTTGGATAGAAGGGCCTATCTTTGTCAATGCATTTAACAAAGATAGGTCTTCCTATCGAAACATCGGTCAATCTGTCTGAGGATCTTCCTCTGTTCACCCTGATTATCAGAAGTTCTGAACTGGGAATGTGCTTAACAGGATGTTGAGCCCATTTCCCGTTTCAGAAACTTTTTATATTTAATGGATAAATGCAGTGCATTTTGAGGTACAAGCATGAAATGTTCTATATAGTACGAAGAACTTTAAAGTATACTCAGAGCTCTCAGCTCTTAGTGTGTTACCATAGGGCACTACCAGGCCTAACCCCTGCATTGCACGCTCACTATAGAGACGCCCAAAACGGACGTGATGACCCGAGCCCGTAAAGGCAGTGTTTAATTTTCTATGTAGGATATACTTGAGCCCAAGCGACGAGGGAAACCACGAGGAGTGCTGGCTCGAAATTCAACGTCATTCTTCAGTGAGGCACTGTCAGGTGAATAAAAACACTTCGGCATAAGCAATCCATGCGAGACCAGGACAGGAATTAGTCTGGAGTATGTAAGAATCATATGTGGTCTCATGAGCTTTTTTTGTGGTTGGGGAAATATTGTTTTTTTTTCAGACAGAATGGCTTCGTGGACTTACTAAAACTGAACAAAGTGTTCAAGAACTCTTGGACTTCAAACTGTGAGATGGCTTCTCCTTCAACGCGGAAATTTAGTACCCACGTCTCGGAGTTGGTTTTCGATTTAGCGAAATAATTTTTTTTAATGCACCAAGTTTTGCTTTCATGTGATTTTCTTTCCTTTTGATCCTATGGCATGTTCTCACGCTTTCGCGAGGGCCCACGTTAAAGGACACTTCAAACGAAAGTTTTGAAAAGTCCCTTTTAGAGCACGTGACACATGCTTATAAGAATAAGCATTTGTACCACAGTGCGTGTAGATGAAGGGCAAGATTTGTCAACATTATCCTTCTTGGTAGATAGAAAAAGGTTCGTGAGCGAGAGATGATAGATGCCTATTATATCCTAAGAAAAAAGTCATATCTATTAGCAATACGTCCGGTACCTGAGTTTGAACGTTTTTTAAGTTTTATTTATTTATTACCTGCATTGAGAGGCACCGATTGTTGTGGTGCAACACGTAATGTGTTTTGAGCAGGGGGGTATGGCGTTGATAGTGCGACGATCCTTCACGAATAAACTTGGCTACGTATCATTGTGCTTCAATGCAAATATTATGGAAGGACGATAGTCTTCTGCCGGTCTTTTTAGGGCATAGCTTCGCATTTTCAGTGCACTCTAACAACCACTAGGATTTTTAGAGTTATGTATCTGTGTGTTTTATAGTAAAGGAACATACCACCAATTAGTTAGTATGATATTATGCCTCAGATATGAGCAATATTTGCTTTTTGATCGACAATACTCACAAGTATCAACACAGCCACCAGTTCAAGATGGGTCGGCGTTCATAAATGCTTCAACTTTAGTTGGGAGGTGCAGTTGTGACACAGACATACAGAAAACAGAGAGACCAAAAATATCTGCGTGAAGACCCAGAAAAACTATCGCCTTTAAAAATGGTAGCTGCGCGTGACGCTGTTTTTTTTTGCCACCTTTAATGGTTCGCAACATTTAATTTTTCAGTAGCGTACACCAACGGCCCCCAACAAGAAGTTGTACACCAAAGAAAAGAAGCTGCGTGAGTTCGAGTGGCACCTGTAATTGGGCGAAATCATTGAGGTACAAGAGGGATACAGTGGACCACGTAGAGGCTAGCGCAGGTAAAACGTAGCTCGCTACGAACGGTAAACTAAATGACGTGTAAAGTGTCTGAAAGTAAGACAGCCAAGAGATGCAAAGACGGCATGAGCCCCTTGTCAGCGTCCTTCCTAGCACTTACGAGTTGGTGGCGTGAACCGAATCTGCCTGTTAATGCTAGCTAAGCCTGCGTGTTCGCGTCTTTCCTTCTCCCATTCCACCTTGCAGAGAAACGCAAAGACTACAATGCACGCAAGCCAGAGAAAAATGTTAATATAAAAAAGTTTTGCACCAATCACCGCAAACGCAGGCTTCGATTCACGCTACCAACATTTCTCAATCAAATTACTAAAGAACAGCTTTGTAACATTTCAAAAAATCTAAATAATTGAGCTAAAGAGTTAGTTATAGCACTACCCTTAATAATTATTTGCCTTCGAACATTGTCGATTTGCTTTTGTTTTGGTTGTTGGCCAAAGCAAACGTTTTGAATGTTTCTTTACATTATCTTTGCAAGCATCTTCTTTTTTCTACGCACATTAGACATATGCATTTTTCTCTACTTGTGCATTTTTTGCCTGTTTGTAGTGATAATTCATGCTGACATAGCTGTATGGCGACCAGGACACCCTCAAGCTGATTGCACCTGCTTTTTACCTCTTGTCTATTGCTACGGAATTTTCTTACAAATATACAATAAATCAAATCAAAATCAATGTGTCCGTATCACTTGTAAAAAAAATGCATTGAAGGACACTTTCGTTCACCACCACTGTAAGCATGTGTGTTCACGTTTTCCCCTTCTCGTATTTGACTCTGCAGAGAAACGCAAGAAGCTCTACTACGGCACTGGACGTGATCCCCCTGCCGGCATGTCCCGTATCCACCAAGTCCGTGCCGGCCACCGGGGACGGAAAGGGCGCCGACGGGGGCGGACTTGTGGGGCCACCGGTGGCGTGGGCGGCTCCATCGTCCTGCTGCCTTTCGTGCGCAGCAGGGCAGCCAGGGACTCCAATTACAGCAGCATGTCTACAGCCAGCGAGTCGCGGAGAGGCGTCGGTCTACGTGAGTACCATTTAAACATTAGCACCACATTAATGTGACCCACCTGCGTCATAATTTTCTGTGCAGCACCTGACAATCTATTTATTAATCATTTAGTTTAACTGTCCCAGCTGTTCGTTCTACTAATGGCAACGGCCCCTACAAACTGCTTAATAACGGCTACTTACGTATTGTTCAACAATCTCCCATGTTTACTAGCCCTGTAGCTATTCTTGTCTGTGCAGCGGAGTGATCTTTGAACAGATATGAACACTTTGCAGGTGTCGGCTGAATACGTCAGTAACAGCCCTATAAAGTAGCACATGTCAATTTCTCAAGGCTGAAAGACTAGACGGCCTTAAGCCATGCCATCGCTCGGCCGACGTTGATCTTTTGATGGCTCGCCGTACTTACAAGAGTGGCATGATCGAAAATGGTATATATAGCAACATTACTCTAATTGAAATCTCAGTGATGCCTTACACTTTAGCAGGCTTCAGAAGAGCTTATGTTTACTGTTCCATAATTTAAAAAACTTGTTGAATAGTATGTTTTCACACCGGTCTGCATTGCGGTGCCAATCACTCTGTAACCAAACTAGATTTCTATGAAGGAAGCATCCCAGCCTCTATATCATTAGTAATATTTGCAGTCAAACTTCAGAAATCTTGACGTCCTAAGCGACGGCGGGTACAAGATGTACTACTTTATTTTTGGGTCTGTCATACTGTAACTGCTTTGTTTCTTTGCGTTAGACGGTCAGATTACACTTGTTACGTGAAGTCCCTGCAAAGCTTTAGACATCTAAATGATCGCTTAACGCGTATTGTTTCTTAGTATTAACAATAGCCGTGTATAAATTCTGGGATAAACATCAAAACACGTTCATTTTGCGAGATTCAACCTCAAAGGGCTAGGGTATGTCAGTTTGGAATTTTATTCATTGAAGTGTACTGCAAGATGGTTGCATTCAGGTGTTATGAAGTTGTGGGTCAGCACAATCACTTGTGATACAATAGCTCAGCCACAGAATGAGTGTAGCAGTAAAAAGATTGGCCCCGTATCTGCATGTTAATCTGCAAATGTCATCGAAAGACGATAGTCTTGCGTGTGGAGAAAGTGAACAATTTAATTGATGTTCTGCCCAAAAAAAATTGGTGAATGGTAATCTGGAGGCGCTGCGTTAGAGTGCCTCTAGCGTGCAGCGAAGGCGAACGAACGCTTCAAGTCACGTCACACGGGAGACACGAGCACCATCTAGCAGTTTTCTTGGAAAACGAAGCGCATGGCTCTGAGACAGGTGTGCGCGCCCGTATCACAGGGGATAAAGTGTAGAACGCAAGGCGACGGGTAGGTGCCACTACCGTCTCGTCTTAGCGAAGCGTTGGAAACACTCTTTTCGTGCAGGCGTAGCATGGTCAACGCCACGTGATAACCACTACGGTCCTCGAAATTACTTATTTATGTCTTTTTTAGTGAAAGATGCACATGCAGAACATATACGTGTTGTTATGGTGCCTCAGACATGCGCAATATTTGCTTATTAATTGACAATTGCACAAGTATGAACGCTAAATCTTGAGCAACATTGGTGGGCGCTGCGGATGCAGTCGGCCGTTTCAAGTACCCGCTGCCGTTAAGAGTGGACAAACAGACAAATATACAGACAGAGAGACAGACAGACAGACAGACAGACAGACAGACAGACAGACAGATAGATAGACAGACAGACAGACAGACAGACAGACAGACAGACAGACAGACAGACAGACAGACAGACCAAAATTTTTGCGTCGAAGGTCCGCAAGAAAGACTATCGTCTTTAAAAGAGAAATGTTATTTGGAAAGGGGTTCGAGTTTGTCATAAAGTTTTGATAACGAGACGTTCTCAAATGCACACGTGTGCACTTCTATGGTTCTGGTGGCTCGTGACCATGTGGTGACCATGTGTGACGTGATAGTCACTAAATATTACTAAAATATAGCGAGTGTGCCCTGAAGTTCTTTGTAGAATCATGGTTCTATTTTTGCGCCATCGATAACATTTAGTAACAATATGAGTTACTTACTTCATCCACAGTGTATAAATTTTGCCATATTCCTACATATATTATTTGTGAATTCATCTTGCACCCCCCAGAAATTACTTTCTATTCTCGTATGTCAATGAAAACTTAAAACCACCGCATAATAGATACATCCTAGCTGTTGCGTTGATCATTTGTCACGTGTAATTATTTCCGGAATATACCGCATATGCAATATCCACCTAATGTGCAACATTTGACGTCTTTCTCTCTGTATATATAACGAGTAGCCACTTCTCTACGTGCGAAGTTTTTTCAGTTGTCAATAAATATTTGATAGCGTTGAAAAACGTGCATATTGTATGGGCAATCTATAACAGCAGCAACAGCCTTTTCCTGCTTGCAACGGCTGTTCGCAGAGTGACAATTCAGGTGACGTGGTTGGCAGTGCGGAAGGCCTGGAGGAGGCGCCGCCAATGCTGGGAAAGGTGACAATACTGCTCAAGTTCCAGCCGTCCTCGCCCACCGTGTCGTCATCGCAGGGATTTCCAGCTGGAAAACTCTTCATCACAATAAGGGTATGCCCTGTTCCAGAAAGGAGACTCGACCTCCCGTATCATTTTGTCGTGAAAAGCACTTGTAGGGATGATGGCTGTGGCCCCAGCTTAGGACTAAGAAGACCGTAATGGCAAGGATGAGCTCTTCTTTGTCCTTGTTTTGCGTTTACAGCCACCGCCATGACCTATCAACTAGCCAAGCCGCTACTACTCTGAGTGCTTTCACTCTAGTGCACTTGTGAATATGTAAGCGTACTGAATGCCGATCGATTGTGCGGTGCATGTTGAAGGGCTGACGATAGCAAAATGCGAGAACCAGCATAGCGCACATATTTTCGAATCTGGATTCTTGAGCCTTTCAATTTGATGAGTATCGTCCTCACTGCCCGCGTTCACGTCCGGGCACATTAGTTCCTGAGCCACCTAAACTATAGCAAATTTTTCAATGTAAATGAAAACTTGCGTCGGCGCTTGAAACATCATCGTTTACCTCTACCCCTAGAGTAAGGACCAGAATTTAAACTTAGCGACTACTGTACACAAAAAAAACGACAGTGAGCAGCTCGCGCTGCACAAGGCTGCTGAGACCACACTACTTACAGATCCGCCAATATTATTTTTATTTGTACAGTATAGTGTCGACAAAACTTACGAAATTAGTTTTTGGGAATCGTATTCTTATATTGAAAGCAATAGACCTAGAATACACATTTAGCAGTGGTACCTGTGCCCTGTTTGCCCCTACACCCACCGTTTGTGACCCGCCACGTTAGTCTAGTGGCTACGTCACTCGGCTGCACATCCACAGGTCGTGGGATCAATTATCGGCCGCGGTTGCAATGGTTTCGACGAAGGTGAGAAATCCTTGACGCCCGTATGCTTAGATTTCGGTGCACGCTAAACAACTCCGGGTGGTCTAAATTCCCGGCGCCCTCCACTATGGAGTCTCTCATTATCCTATGGTGCTTTTGGGTTGTTAAACACCAGCAAATATTAAAATTACCTACCGGTAATGAAGGACCATTTTTACTATTTGAAACTAAAATGACTGGCGCAAAGTTCTTAACACAAAATTGTTTTATGCCGGAGTCCTCCAATATTGCAGCGACGTATTTCCATCACGGAAATGACGTCTAAAATACGAAAGGTCAGAAGACAAAGAAAAAACCTCCATCAAATGAATTTAAATTAAGATATCGGTCCGCGACAACAGGTGCTGGGCACGCTATTCACTGTGCAAATACGCTTTTTGAATCTTCCACTGTCTTCTCATTGCGTTCTTGGTAAAGTGCAGTAATGCATCGTCACCCTGGTAACCGAGATTAGCTCCTTCAATGCTTTGTTTCTAAGTGTCCGTTCCATTCGTTACGTGCAACTTTATCAACGCCTTAACACACTCACAGGTGGTGACCTTACCCCAGGCGTCGGCGTCACTCATAGCATCCATCCATACCAAGCAGCTCTCGCTTTCATCTGGCCCTCAGGTTCTACCCGTGCGCTAGACCCGCGATTAATCGCAGCCGGACACAGAGACGACAAGTCATGCGTGGCATTTCTCTCTCATCGGGCAGTGGCATTCTCTAGCGTGCCATGAATAGACTACCTTAGCCCAAGTGTGGTGCGCAATCAGTCAAAGTCTTCTGACTGTAGGATAGTTTTCTCTGGTTTTGCTCCCACAGAGGCATCTACAGCCACAAGGCTCTGTTATTCTCAAAAGGGGCTCTTTAACACTTTTTCAAGTAACCATGGAACGAATTCAGTGGAAAAGATCATTGCCTCGCGAATCCAAGGCCACAAAAACTTTAGGAATCCATCCAGTGCGAATGGAGTTACAAAGATTTGTCGCATGCTGCAGTTGCATTCGCTCTTCTTTCGTCCTGACGTAAGCGCAGAAAGCTAGGCAGGGACAGATGGCTGGCGCAAAGAGAATACTTCATGCGCGCCTCGAGGCCTTGAGCACTTTTTCTTCTTTTCTTTTTCTTCGATCGAATGCGCGGCTTTTTCGGTTTGATCGAGTGGGATCACTGGAAACGCGCGCACGCGTGAATAAGTCGCGTCCTCCCGCGGTGATATTTGTAACGACCGAGCGCATTATTTTCAAATCAGCCAATGGCTGATAGGTGGCCATTCTACGAGTGATTTTTGAGCGTCGTCTGTCCCCTGTCAAGAGAAGAGTAAGCATTTTTAGCTGACTTTGATAATTTATTGTGAATTATAGGACAGCTATAGCATAAATGCATTCACGCTATAGCTGTCAAACACCAGAAGACGTTGAGAAAGCTCTTTTTTTTATCAATGTACAGTAAACAATATACTTTGTTTACAAGGACACATTTTACTTCAAGGACACGTTTTACTTTCGTGTTTCACCAATTCACATGACGGAGAGATCAACCATGTTTTCTTTTTTTTTTCAGTTCTTGTGAAACCACTGGAAATTAAATTTTCCACACTTCATTCCTTTTTTTACGCAAAAGTAGTTTTGGTAGTCGCATAGGTTATTAGTCGTAAAAAGGACAAATTTATGTAGCACTTCAAGTTGGTCCATAATCTGAAGTTTAGATAAGAATCTGGTCTCATGTGGATAGAGCGTACCTGAACCGGGAAGATTGCTCGGAATGGCAGCATCACCAATGCATGGAGACCGAGGCCATATGAGAGAAAATCCACTTCTGAAGCCACAATCGATAATAGCCTGCAGTGTGTCATACTTTAATTGGTGCTCGCGACTGAACCCAAATTCTACATACGTATAACTCTCTCTTCCAACTCAAAAGCACGGGGTCTTAGTTGCAGATATAAATAGTACTCTTTTGTTTAGTATAAGTTAGCTCCACTATTATTGACTATTTAATTTTATTGTTCCTAAAGGCCGGTTTTCCTTGCGGCTCATTGCGACAAAAATGTTCGTGAATTGTCTGCAGCATCCACAAAAAGCACATATTAGTTTGAATGTAACTATTTCTAGCGCCACACTATGAAATTCAGCTAAATCAAAGAAGTCACACAAATGTGAGTTTCCTGACTTTTCGCGCATACAGGAGTCTTAATTTTTCTTATGCGAAACTCGAGAACTCATGCCTAACAAGTAAACACATTGATAGTGCGCATTTTTTTACATGGGACCTTATTGAAAGCTAGCATAATAGGGTCTCGGCTTTTCGGCTTGTCTCGTCGTCGTCCCGGTCTATTACAAACGGGCATGCCCGACAAAAATTAGGTAAGTTCAACTGATCGCTACTGGTTTATGTACAAATAAAAGAGGCCGCAGTTAGCCTACGTTGTAGCAGACGATGTATTAGAATTAAATTGCATGAATTAATGGAACTTTGTTAAATTCTATCTCAGAATTGGTTTCGAATGGCTAGTTTTCTGCTTTAGGATGCACTTCGTAGCACGTTGCGATGTGTAACACGAAAGCAACTTATGGCGAAGTTACTGCTAATGGGTCATGAGAGACATGAGAACAATAATAGGAAGAGGAGAGTAAGGAGGTCGAAGACGAGGAGTGGCACGTTACGGGAAGCAGCAATCCAGCGCAGTTTTCCGACAATGTTAGGGAAACTTTAACACCCCTCCCTGCATGCCCGATTTCAGGCCACTCCAGTGCCTCATCAAAGAAATCTAGAAAAATATACCGGCGAACCATCTTGGTCAGGCACTTTCTAATTTCTCATTGCCCATCAGCAGCGATATTGCTGCGCAAAATACAGGTGAATGCTGCGTGTGCCACTCCTCCCAGGGTTTCACGTTAATGAGCTGGGATACTCTTCCTGTATGTATCGCTTCTCTCCAGTTTCTTATGACTCTTCTCTATGAAAAAAAAAGCTATTTGTGCGCCGTTCCATCAGAGCAAGGACGCAGTAAGGGACAATAACGCTTCGTCTGCGAGTGGATACGCGTTCGAGTGTCGCGTCCGCGGAACTTTTCAGATGCGATACTCTAGTTTGTGGTTTTCTTGAATCGTTCGTTGGGCCAATAATTACGTTCACTCTAAAATTTATTTTTATTCATCGGGTTATGGTTTGGCGGCATCGCACAGTCATTAGATCGGCTTTACGGAATCTAAAAAAAAGAAATAATGCACGCGTAACAAGCTATGCAAGAACATCATCGATAATTAAACCTGAATCAAGTTGTTTTCACTAGAAAGCAGCATTCTGACTCTGAGCCACCTACGAGCTGCTTTGCGCGGCTTATAAATGGACGCATCACGCAGACTAACGATTATATTGACTCAAGCAGCTTGAGCTTGCTTTGGCTTTATATTTGAAGCTTATACGGAGCACTTTTCCTGGTTCTAGTACAGTTCACAATAGAAAAGATGTGGTTTGAAATATTGATTGACAATTTTCTTGGCAGTATTAGAAGCAGAACGGTCCTGACCAACTTCATTTCTCGCATAATGGCAGGCTGAGTGGTATGGCAGTTAATAATTTTTAAAACGTACGAAAACGCAATCAAAATGTCTCGTAAATGCGATAATGTGCGTGCGTCTGACTTTTGCATGAGGATAAACATCAGCGTACATAGGGAACAAGAAATCTAGGTACTCTCAAAAGGCCCTTGGATACTCACTCTTTTGGGTTATTATGAGGGTTCCGTAAAATACGTAGTTATCGTGCACTAATAAAGCTGAAAAGTAACAGAAAAATGACCGACAAAGAACAAGACTATCTTTGATAGCTTTTGTTTAAACATTCAAGCAGGAATCAGTGAAAGAGCACTCTTACCAGTCAATGTGAAAAATCTGTGAACCATTTCAGCTCATACAATGCGTGCTATGAGCAATGTGAAAGTAATGGCTCATAAATTATGCTCAGGTAATGACTGGTTTCCTTGAGTTTTTTCTGAACAAAATAGAAAAATTTCACGCCGCATGAAAACACGACTCATATGCCTGCCATTTCGCAGCTTTTTCTCCGGGAAGTAATCGCTCGTAATACTGTATCACAGGAGGCGCAGAACCTTCCACCTAAGCCCCACGGTGTCGTCTGTGACCCGTACATTACCTGTAAGGTAATAAAAGGCCGCATCAAGAAGCCGCGACGTGGCAGCGCCGGCCTTCGGCGGCCCAGCTGCATCAGCCTCGGCAGCTCGGGTCACTGCCTGGGCCAGTACCAAACGCAGACCAAGCGCAAGACGCAGAGCCCCCTCTACAATGAGACCTTTTCGCTGGACCTGGCCAGGGGAGAGTTGAAGGACTCGTCCCTTTACCTGGCCCTTTACGACATGGACAAGGTAAGACATTCATCTCAGTAATACCTACCTGACATAGCTGTTCGGTTTGTCTTAATGGTGCATAAACAACAGGGGTACGTAAAGAGGCTTTGAATTTTGCCGCCACTACGTCATGAAAATAAATGCCTCATGGTTCCATTCCAGCTGTCAGTACCCGCGAATGAGCAAATTCATGAATTTGCAGGTCGAAGATGAGAAAGATATGATGACGGCTTTTTCCTAACGCGTAATTTTAATGATAAACATGCTAGGTGAGGTACCTGCCACGCTGGCACTTAAGCTTGGGTTTTTCAGCGATATTTCGCTGATAAAAATGCAAAAAACACGACTTACTTCACCATGGGAAGTATTGTTGCTTGTGGTGATACGTCTGAGACTTCGCTCTGCTAAAACTCGTGCTTCATTATTTTAATGCATTCACTTTTTTTGTATTTTAGCATGCAACTGGTGCCTAATTTGTGTCTAATGTGTTTCTTAGGAATTGATTATCTATTTAAATATAATAATTACAAATAGCACACTAAAAACAAAGTACAATACTTTAAATTAATATCTTGCACTCTTTTGTAGGACTCATGAATCATAACTTTTATGCCTCAGTCAAATGAATTTTTGATGTAATGTTTCACTTTAGCACAACGAGAATTCAGAAACAGATTTTCACATAGGTCACACTAATTAGTACAATGCATTGGTAGAATATGCGTTAATACAGGAAATAGTGTTTATCAGTTACCTACGAGCACAAATGAGACAGTCAACAAATTATTGTAATGGCCAATAAAACGAAATATTTCTGCAAGTATATTTTGTTTTGCCATCAGGTGCACCTAATTATACACTAAGCTACGAATTTTGTAAGACAAAGCAGTTTATATGTAGTGTACCAAGAAAATAGTCGACAAAGCAATTCTGTTGTCCTTTTTTGAAGAGATGTATTGAATAGCGGCCATTGTCTTGTGAACTTTAAAAACAAGTGGATTTGTGCGCCTTGGCTCATCTTGAATATGAATTGAAGAAGTGTGAAAAGACGAGGTGGGCAGCTGGAACGAACCACAGTGGAGAAAGACCATCGGCTTCCATCTTCAGCCAACGCCTACTGCACTGTGGTCGTTTCCTGCTTCTACGCTTGCAGATTCGCGCTACTCAAAGTTATACTGCTAAAACACGTTCTAAGGGCCAAGTTTTCATGTTGTTTCATTTGTTGCACTGTCTTATGATCTCAGCTGATGTATTTACGTCCTTGATCTACTGCTCTCCTGTCCTATGGGAAAGGCTTAACAATTATAAATTCTGCTCGTAACCTACAATATCCTACATTGACAGCTGTATCAATTTCACTTTTGCACAGTGAAAGCCCTTTCGCTTGATGCCAGCTTAACAATTCTTTTCTTCATTGGCTGGACTCTCTTTCGATGACAACCTATATGGTGCTGACGCTCGCAAGCTGGACTGGCATGTGATGGCAGGTCAACAATTGGTGTTGGTGCTCATCGACTGAATTCCTCAAAAATTACATGATAAAAATTTTCACTTGTGCACATTAAGTGGGTAGTTCACGGTGTAAGCCTGTTAATTTTTACATAAGATCATCTGATTCCTGTCCTACCATGGTTGCTTAACACTGTCCACATTTGATCATAAAATGACGTCTTGAACATTTCAACTAAACATTTCATGCAGTGTTCCAATGACACCGAAGTGGGGGAGGCGATCGTTCCCCTGAAAGAAGTCGACAAGTTGGTGGAAGATCCAACAGATCACATGCTAGAATTGGAGCTGAAGGAACCTAAGCAGGTGAAATATTTTCACTGCATACCATTTTGGGTGATGTTTATAATATTGTGTCTGTGGCGCACCTTCGGCTGCCAAATCTCTTGGTGCATATATCATCGCATTGTCTTTCCTTCAGAAATATGCTTATGCTGGTTTCGCCGTGCGATCTCGAAGAAAGTTATCTGCAGTGTTTTTTCTAAAAGCAGTAGGCAGGCAAGAATGTTCAGAAAAAATACTTCGCTGCTGTAGGAACCTGATAGGGTGAGATGGGGGAACATACATAGTGAACATTAGGGTCTCGAATTTGGCTGGTTGATATGTACTGATTTTGAAAGAAAAAAATTATTCTTGTGTTCGTGCTATTGGCGCACAAAGAAAAGAAACAAGTCAGCGTTATTAAAATTTCCATCCGGTCACTGTGCACAGCGTGCTTACGAAGAATCAGTTGCTCCTAATTGGCTGCTGAAACAGAGGAAAATTTATTTGTTTTCACTAATAGCAAGATTGATTGGCCCTGTCAATTCACGAGTCTTCTTTCTCTCGTCATTGCTTTTTCCAAAAGTCGCAACGATGTTTTCTTTCTACTAATGTGTCGTGAGACACACTGGCCGAGTTCCTCCTCTCAATGTTTGAGACATTTCATCAAGCTCAGAGCTAATTAATAAATTATCTTTAAGCACTATTGTCTAATGTTTGAGCTTCTATTATTTTTATAAAAACATGTAATAGGTCAGTGCTGCATACGTGCCTTACTTGTGTGCTAAACAAGATGCTCAATGAGCTGTATCATTGACAATTCTAACCACTCACTGGATTGAGGACGCAAATTTCAAAAACATTGGCATGGTAAAGACAGGATCACATCTAAGTACAACTATCTCCGTGGCTCAGATTGTGAAATGTTCGCATGCCTTATGGCAGCTGCCACGTGGCATACAATCAGTTGGAGCTATCAAAACACAACTACAATAATCACACTTGTCAACCACGACGATAACATTATCCATGATATTTACGAGTAGAGGCCAGCAGTTGTCTATTTCTTGTGTATTCACAAATTACAGAAATTACTGTTGTAAGTAGAGTTCTCTCAAACAGCATAAATATAAATAGTATAACGGCATCATGTGAAAAAAAGACATGCCCATGTAGTCATGAATATTGCTGCGACATTCCAGAACTGAAATTGCAAATTCTATTTTCTGCTCTGCCAACAGTACAAGGGAGAGATTCTGTTCGGGCTGAGCTACCTGCCTACAGCCGAGAGGCTCACCTTTACCATAATGAAGGCCAGCAATTTGACATCGCCCATGAACAACCTGGAGTCTTTCTGTAAGTTCAAGCACTCTTATTTTACCTGATACACTAAGATATCTTTGCTTGCACATTGGACACACGTATCTCTGCTTACTCCATCTGTATATGTCCTAGCCTGTTATACTCGCTTAAACATTTCCATTTAAAAACGATCTGAATAGAGGGTTTAGCTTATGCAATAATTAGAAATATTGCCCTTATGTGAAATAGTACGCGTTATGTGAGGAACGGGTTCACTGTAGATACCCTAGACCATCAAAACATGTGCTCTTCACAAAAATTGAAGCCATCACTTTCTTAGGCTCTATCAAGTCGTTGCCTTGCTTGAACAGCACTGAATCAGAGTAATTCTTTATATTTATGGAGTTATGCTGGCATTTTTATGAATGCCTGACTAAAAAACGCAACACACATATTCTGCATACCTGAACATAGCGTATTCTTGTGAAGTGCTACTTGTGCTCCAGTGTTTAAGAACAAGTTGTATAGTTATTTCACCATCTTTTCAGCTTGATGTTTGATAGCTAAAGCATGCTATATTACAAATGGCTAGGTCAAGAGCAGAAATGCAGCTCTATTTTTTTATTCATAGCACCCATGTTTTGCAAAGCATGACTTAGCTGCTCCACTTTACTCCTAGCTGTGCACCAGCTTTTCATACAATTGTGAATATTATATCGAGAGCTTAAATGTATTAGGCATGTCAACAAACGATTTGTGTGAATGAAACACAGGTTAACATTTTTAGAAATTATTTATATACAGCAGAAGAACAATATTTGCAATATTCAAGAAAGGGTTACAAATATACGGACGCATGCACCCTCTTTTGTGAAATAGAAAGTAAAGTAGTCTTTCTTTACAAACACATTACAATAGTCATTACTTTTAAAATGGCCGACAACTTTTGCCGCAGCCAATACACACATACAAAAAGCTTTGCAGAAGCCTTTTAAAACTACTGCCAAAAGGCTTTTCAGGAGTCTATTAAGTCTAAAGAAGAAGCAAAGAAGCCTTCCTGACTTCTTTTTCACATTAAAGCATGTGGAAATAGAAGCTAGTTTATATAAAATCGCTCGTATGGGTGATATAAACGAGCGAAAATTCAGTGTGAAGTTGGCAGGAGTTCAGTTGAGTGAACTTTTTTGTACTTCAAAGAAATAAATGATAATAATTGTTCATCTTGGGTAAAATAGTATACACCTCTGGTGTATGTACTCGTTGTTAGTAATATGTGCATTTCGGCCATATATCCTTGCGTTCAGAACCTTGTTCAAATACCTTAAATCTTTGACGTAGAAAAACTTCCCTTGGAATGATTTCAAAGCCTGTATATATCAGTTTTACTACTTTTTGACCAAATAGCAATCCGTTCAGCAAGAAGCTTAAACAAAGCTTTTCGCCTGTCCAGTACAAATTGTTAGAGAAAGTCATAAGGCCAATTTTATTATAGAAGTGCAACAATGAACGCAAATACATGCATATAAAAGGAGACAACCAGAAGGATAGAGAAGCTTGCGTGTAGCAATGGCAGTGAAGTAAGTGCAAAGTTTTCCAAACATACGGGTCAATATTTTACTAATGTTTTTCAATAATTCAGAAAAGTGAATGTGTTTGACACCTACATCAAAATTTATTGCCAACATAGTGCTGCTTTAACCACAATTAAATTCGTTTTGATGGTACCATACATGAATGGGGCATTGAAAAACAGAAGTGTAAAGAAATCGATTGGTAAATAGAACTTTTTTATCCTCTTTCAGGAATTGGGTCACCATTGCACCTGGTTAGAGGCGCATGAAAAAATAAAATTTAAGTCACAATGTTTTTCATTTGAGCGTGCTCCGTCATAGTTTTCCAACCCGAATGTCATCCTGAGATGTCATGAACTTGAAGGGCTTTTTGCGTATTCACCAAAAGGACAACAATAACTTCATTCGTTTTGTCATGTTAAGTTCCCAGGTCTAAAAACAAGCAAGCTATATTTCATATTTATTCCATTGATTATGCAGGCTCTTACAAGCATTGTTGAAACGCAGTATGTCGCTGCTAATCGGAGAGAAAGCATATATTGAGGGTCGACACTTGTTTGTGTGATTCTTGTGGTACATTTAGCTTTTTTTAGCGTAGCTAACTAAACTCAGCCTTTATTACTTTGTATCCTTTTTTATCCTTTTATCTGTCTTGCGGCTTGTTAGGAAGCTTTTTGTGGGAGGAGCAATCTACCTGTAATCGCAAAATGTCTTTTCCTTTTATTATCTTCTTAACGTGTCCTTGATTGTATTCTATATCGCAGATCCGTGTGTTCGTGTGCTCCTGTTCCATAGCGGGAAGCTTCGCAAGAAAAAGAAGACAGCCGCCCAACATGCCACGCTTTGTCCTGTCTACAACGAGTCGCTGACGTTCGACGTGCCGCAGACTGAGCTGGACAACGTCGTCTTTCTGGTCGTGGTCAGCCACCGGGACCCCTCCCAGACCGTTTCCTCACCAGAGTCACCCACGACTCCCGTGGCCGGAGCCCCGCAGCAGCACGTCGGCAAAGTGATCGTCGGAGCCTGCGGCCGCGGCAGCGTACTCCACCACTGGAACGCCATGAAACAGAGCCCGCGCAAGCAGGTCACCCAATGGCACACGCTCCGGTGAATGGACACGTTTCGCGCGGCGAGTGCAGACTGGTATGGACTAACTTGTGTGGACATTACAGGAGGGAAAAAAGGCAGTGAGCACGTTGAAATATCTGAAGCGATATTTGCTTACGTGCAAACACCAGAGTTACCCTGGGGCAATCGCACTCCTCGCATGTGCTTCGAAATTGTTAAACCAAGGCAATTGATCTGCACAATTTGGAGGAGTGGCCATCATAGGTGCACGTGCACTTTGTGAGCGACATGTCAGTGGTGTTTTAATAGCACATATGATTAGGTAGAAAGAAACCCTCTGATGGATCTGAATATACACAGGAATGGCAATTGATGATATTGTGAAAATGAAACTGGTACTGCGATTTCCTTCCAATACCCACCCACTCCTGTAGTCTTGTACGATTACTCATGTCCCTATTCCTGTTGGAAACTGACTGAGAGCATTTATGGAGGCTATCAACTGTAGTTTACGAGTCTCATAAACAATGACAATGTGGCATTGTTTGTTTCCGAACTTAGGAGGCCGTCTTCATTGAACAGCTGGGAATTCAGTCACCCAATGCCAGAGACAAACTTCCTACATTCGTTAACCAGTCACAGCATGCCGTTTGTTGCCATCCTGGTTTGTTACGGTTCATTTCCTTTCAAAATTCAATGTATATTGTCAGACTTGCATGCCAGCACGACCGTTTCGTTTGGAGAAAAAAATCCCCGGGTTATTACACAACTTCCGAGTGCACAGCTATATGTTCGGCATAAAATGCACTCGATTTTTTCACTTTGGAGTGGCGTGGTGGTGGAGACAGTCAGAGAGCAGTAGTAGCGGACGATACCAAGTAGGAAGGTACATCGATTTTCTGTGGAATCCTTTCTTCGGGGCAGAGCGTTCTCGCTATGAAATGACCATCATAAGAAGGAAATGTTACGAACTTCAACTCGGGTCTCCATTCCAATATAAACTTATTTCTTTATACGCAGAAACATCACTCTGGATTTACATAACCACAAGGAGGAGGAATAGTGGCAGGTTCATCTCATGACGTTGCTTTATAATTCACACGAAATAATTGTCGTGTAATATTTTGTCACTGTCCACGTTTTTTGGCGTATGTTGACATGCAGTAACTGTACTTTCGTTCATTTTAATTACTGTAGTCACAAAGTTGGGCTACTATGCTCAAGAAGGCGTATTCGATTCCCAGCCGTCGTGACTGCTATACTATTTGAACTAAACACAAAAGAAAAAAAACTACCTTGTACTTCCCACGTCAGTGCACTTTACAGTTGTCCTCAATTAATTTTGAGTCCTCTGTTGTAGCATGACTCCTTATATGTATTTATTTTTCTACGCAATACCTGAGAAAAAAACTATCATTAACCGTACTTAGAAAATTAGGGAACTGTGAAATTTAGACAAGCAGGTTGGCTGCTATCTGTCTCAATGCTTATCAGCTCTCGCGAACAGTTTCATTGATAGGTAAATTCGGGCAGGAAACTTGTAGTGTACAATCATATTCTTTGAAAAGTTTTGAAGAAATCGCAAACCAGCGAAGCATTCCCCATCCTGTGTGCTAGACTATAGGCCAACTCTGCACTAGTACACTAAAGTGGTATTCTAAGCGAGTGCTCAAACTCATGGCCATGAAAACCAATTTTGGAGAAACAACTATAAGCGGCACTATATCTACATAAAACATGGCATTTTATTGGCTATGTATGTTTTATGCTAGGATCGATTTTTGAAAAAAAAAAGTGCATGCAATGTGGTAAAATTTAGTCAACATGGACGTGGCATCTGGTATGTATATACAGAGATGCACCTCTTAAAAGTTCAAATTTGGATAAAATACTTGATTTGTGATACTATACTGACTGTTTTTTAATCTCGAAGACTTATCACTTTTTACTGTCTAGAAGTACCTCAGTTCCGTTGGGAGGGGAACTGATGAAGTTGTCGTAAAAACGCGACACAGTTGATCAGCAAAGGCACGTTTGAATTTTTTGCTTGTGCTCCTCCTCATATGCACTACTCGAATAACAGGCAAAGGAACAATGAGTTGTTGTTTACGGCATATTTATTGTTCAAGAGTGAGAATCCAGGCTTGACGTTCCAACACTACAGCATGATGCTTTGGAGATGTTATAGTTCCTTTGTCTACATGTATGCCTCATAAAAGTACCTCCCATGAAGTAATTGTTTCCTCCTTCTCCTTTTTAACTCATACCACAAAAAATTTAGGACATAGTTGGTAACATTCTGCATGGTTAATTGGGGCTACAGGCATGGTGAAATATTTTGTGAAACCCTTTATTGAAGACCCAAGGTTTATGACACAGTCATCGTGAGCTTCGGTACTAATTGCTGATGCTGGAAATGCTAACTAGTGACGTTTTGAAATATCATTGAAATATCTGTGCTGCCTTGACACATGTTTTTTGTCCTTTGGATGTCCTTTTTCTTCAAACAATAACACTCCCGTTTCGTTGCGGAAGAAGAATATGTTTGATGTATAGCTACCTTCCCCATACACTGTGCTCACATGACAGGGATGTATTCTCGCTGTGAAACATCCAAGTCGACACAAGTTGACAAACTTTTCATATTCTGCTAATGAAGTTTCTCGCATGTGTATACTTGTACACTTCTTTTTTTGCATGGGGCAAGTGCATCTAAGCAAGCAAGTTTATGGTATTGCAAGAAGTATATAACAACTGAATACAGAAATAAATTAGTAACAATTGCCTGTGAAAAACAAGTGGAAAACACTGAAAATATTAGAACATTTTTTCTCTCACAATTAATAATATCTGAACTTCTGTGACATCTACAATATAATACTATTTTAATGTTAATTTGCGGAAACAAAAGTTCAATTGGACACTTCCTCGCGATTTTCAGATCAAACTGCAGAAACGTTTACTTTTTTTGTTGCTTACCACTAAGGCACCTGAACTCACCAGCTTTTTGCGTAAGAGGGGTTTCAGTGGCGGTTCTTTAATTTTGTCACAAGGTGCCTATTTCAATTGTAATCTGCAGTTACATTTTTAAAAGGACCTTTATGAGTGTTTTACAGCTTGTTGTGCCACCAGTATTTCTGGTGCGAATAAGTTGCTTGCCATGGTCAGGATTTATTTCTCGCAGCTTTTCCTTCACTTGTTAACATTTGCACTGTTGTTGAAAGGAGATGGAAAAATGATGTCTCACACAGTGAGAATTGTAATTCTGTTTTGTAAATGCCAGTGTTGGATGTTGGATAGCATATATTTCAAGACGGACTCCTGTAAACTTAAGAGGCTTTTCTCGCAAAGTCGTAGGACCTGCGACCATGGATCTGTCAAAAGTCAGATAAACAGGATGTACTCGTTAGAGATGTTTCCCATTTCGTACAATAGTTCTTCAGTTAAAATAAATATGGTGTCTGGGCTTCTTATCTCTTTATTAATAGCACTGCAAGTGCCACGATCCAGACACACAAGTTTTTAGGGGAAGGTACATGCTTATATTTCGCATTTCTGCTCTTATGGCATACCTTTGTCCACTGCAGAATTCACAAATTTTTTGTGATGCTTTGCCTAGTAACAAAGTAGTTTGGACCTGTCAATTTTAGTGCTTAGATCAAACATTTTTTAAAAGAGTGATATCTTTTGTCGAAAGTATTGTGATTCAAGCTTCATAAAATGGGCCGCCTGTTAAGTTGTAGAAAAAATTATTTTTGAAAAAAACTAACTACTGGCTAGTTTGCTAGCATAGCTATAAGCAGGCAAATAATACTGATATTTCACTATTCTGCAATATCCTTTACTTTCCCCCAAACATATTAGATTACCTAGCTGTATCATTCTCTGTTAGGACTTCTAGGCATTACAATTACTTGAGATGCCTTTTCAGCGAGCTACCCATTTTACTGAAAAGGGTAACAATGTGGTTTCAGGTAATTACAATGCATATAGTTGTATTTTAAATGTTGTTTATCATATTAATTTGTAAACCACTTTCTAAACTGAGCGATACTGAATCACACAACCTTACCTGCATTTCACATTATACATGAATAATGTTTCCCACTCACGGACAAAACTTGTTAGCTATTTATGACATTTTTTGTACAGTGAGGTCATCTCACGAGATATCTATTTGAAAAGGTGCTATCAATCCACGAAGTGTTCACGGCGCTTTGCTAGTGTAGCAAGAAAAAGTCTTTCCGAAGGCATATCTTCATGACAAGGTAGATGACGGCTGAGGGATGGCAACGACGCGTCCAGTGGACCAGCAAAAAAAGAATATATAATTTTAAAATAAATATGCTTCCAAAATTTGCTGGAGATAACAATAACAACCTGTAGTAGTAAGTTATGATTCGGTATTTGTCTCGATCCTATTCAAACAATAAAGTGTGTGTGTTATTTAATAAATATCTGAAATAATTACATTTAAATTATTTTTATTGCATTTATTTCTGGCGGTACAATTACTGTGATATGAAGCCCCACTTATTATTTTTCTTAATTATTTATAGCAGCAGCTTCCAGCACAAAACATGTATTTATAAATATTTGCAATTCATAATGGCCCTTAAAATAGAAATAATGCCTATTCTGGGTGCCCATAATGTAAATAACGGATATCACGTATAAAGTTTTTGTGTAATAGTTTTTTTGCTTTCAATAAAGGACTACTTGCTAATGAGAACACAGTGCCTATTTCACTCTGTAACAGGGTTGAAGAACCACAGAGCAATTCCAACTGAAGGGAACGCTTATCACTCATTAAACCCAGCGCCGAATAACGCAAGCAACTGGAGTAGTAAACCTAAACTAATAGCTAACATAAGAAATGTAGTAGTTTTCTTTCATAGTATACAAAGTTTCTAACGCACACACATCTTTCACTTTTCCAATACAAATTGGCAATTGAGGTTTGTCTGGTCATGGTGGTGTTTCGAAATGCTGGGCGACGTTTTGAAATAAAATGACATATATTTTATTACAATTAAGCGACATTCAATATCACGGCTCGGTCACTCAGTGTACATCTGGGATCACTAATTGTATCCATAAAAATATTGGTTCTTTTAGGTTTTTTCTAAGTTGGGCACGTTGTATATATCAAATTATTGTAAAATATTAAGGAAATACATTACATCTACACTTCAAAGGGGTGAGCTGCAACAGACAGCGTATTTTTATCTAGAATATTAGAACGTCCGTGAATTTTGAAGTATTAGCGATATCTCTGGTCAGTGCTATTTTTATACCAATGCCCACGAATTACATTCCATAAATGAAAACAGTAAATGGCTTTCCGTGCGATGGAAACTCCTACACAGAAATTTAGTTCAAATAGAGGCATTGCAATAGCACAATATTTTTGCTCTTGGCTTAGAAGATATTTGAAATCACAGGCAATTTCAGACTACCAAGTAAACTGGCGTAACTTGTATTGGCTGAACGATCGGTGTCTCAATAATCAAACGGTAAGTTGGAGCCCATCGGTAGTTTATGGTAAGAAAATATGTCACTTTCCCCGTAACATCATTCCCCGCAACAATATTAACGAATATGCACAAAGCGGACAGTGCTTAAAGCAGCAAAGATGCACTGTTTTTTATACAAAAGCATGAAATGCCACATAGCCAACAATTGTATTATATAAGTTTGACTTGCAAAGCAGCAAATAGATACATATTTTTTCCCTGTAACGAGAACTTCACATATTGGAGAATGAAATTTATAAGACAAGGACAGGCTGATAGCGATCCGTCGCGCCCCTTCACTTAGGTTGATTTTATTATTCTCTGTAGAAGCCTGTTCTAGCATACCACATGTCTTAAAGACGGTTTCTGTGTGCTCAAGCTGCAGTGTAATTTTATTGCTGGCGCAAATTTAGTAAGCGCCATGAACGATCTAACAAGTCCTCGTGAAACATAACGCGAACACATTGAGTGACACATGCTGAACTAATTTATTATGACAGAAAAAAAACTTTGTTGCCAATGATTTAACTCATATGTCAAGGATGTTGTAATGCAAAGGTGCATTTCAGTGTCATGCTTGCACTGAGCTAATTATTCCAGGCTATTTTATGCAGTTTAAGACTACTCAGGAACTATTTAAAATAACGATCTGGTGACTAATGTGTTTTAGTAATTCAAGCTGTCTGAAACTCTAACGCTCGGTTGTTTGTTTCATTTGAGAAATATTCTTTGCACCCTGTGACGCGGAATTATAACTTGCTAAAAATGTTTCATTGATTTTGCGTCGGTAGACACCAGGTAAAGAAAGAAGGCCCAACAACTAGGAGCCCAATTCACAAGCAAGACAAAACGTTTAGGTAAACAGGATAAAGGTGCATTCGCAGAGAGCACAGAATGATTAAGACCACAGCTGCTAGATTATTACGATGACGTACATGGCCATTGTCTTCAGATGTGAAAAATTGTGCTAACACCAAAGTTTCTGACACTTATCTCCTTTAGATACAGATGTATATTGCTAATGCGATAAGGAAGTGCACTAGTTTGTTCGCTAGAGATCCAGGACACACTTATTTAAAATGCAGTGCGTGTTCGTACCGATTTTCATGTGACTGTGATAAGACAAAAATGTGCATTTGATTCGCGGTAGAGCGAAAGTGAGACTGTTAGTTTTTATAGAGAGCGTAGATGCCATATTTATTGCGAGTGTCAAACACACGTAGCCTTTGGCCCGCAGTGATGTAGATTTCAAGATTGGGACTCGGAAAAGTCCATTTGTGCGTTTCTCACGCAGCGTTTTACTGGAGATTGTGTATCTCTAAAGCTTATTTCTTTTTAAAGCACTTCATCATTTGCCCATCTTTTAACCTCTCTAAGGACCTTTTTATTGTGCACTTTATGTTACCAGAGGGCCTGATGTCCGCAAGCACAGTTGCGGTTGTTTGCATTGCATATCCAGCTTAAGTGAAGCCTGGCGTTTCCTGAAAGAATGATAGCTTGAAGCGTCTTTCTTGAAGGCTAAGTGCCGTCCTTCATATCTACATAATCACTCTTTCCACATATCTCTGGTGTATGTACTCGTTGTTAGTAATATGTGCATTTCGGAAATATATCCTTGCTTTCAAAACCTTGTTCAAATGCCTCTTTTTGAACGTACTGTACATGTAGTGTCTTCAACCTTATGTGACGACATGCCTTGAAATAAATGTGAGCCGACATTCTCCTGGAGATGCTGGCATATGGGTAACTGTCTGTACATTTTCAACTGTCTCAGAATAGTCAATATGAGACAATAGTACCTGTATTTTATTTAGTAAAAGATGTTAAATAATCGTAGTAACTCCTCCCAAGTCAAGTATCCACATATAAGCTGTAAGCCTACAGCGCTAACTTTCCTAAGCTATCCTTCATTCTGGTTAACACATAACGAATGATTGGGCCGCACGAATGCGTGGTATATCTTCCAACGGTGCGCACTATCTGTTGAAAGTACTTCAAGCTTACTTGAACTTGTGTCCAGCAATCAAAGCAATCAAAGTTCATAAGAGATTTTTCGAAAGGGTGCCTTATACAGTTTCAGTTAGCGCACTTCTTTCTTTCCCAAGCAAAGAGAAAATGGCAAATTCACTGCTTTTGTATCAGAATGTATCCCAGCTTACTTTAATCGTCCCACAATATTTTATCTTAGTTTTATAATTGCTTTTTCAAATTTAACGTCCGGGACAAGAATGAGAGCTACAGCTTTCTTTGTCAAGAAGCAATCTCGAAGGCATATCGTCACATTTTGTGTGTTCTCCTATTTTACTTCTATAGCACTGTAACATGTTGCCACGTATGCTATGTGAGCGCCTGTATGTTGTATGATCCTATCTACATAGTGTACTTACCATTCGTCAGGACTTCTTTCAGAGTATTGCATGTTGACTGTTCTTCGGCGTCGTTGTACCCTATGGATGTATTTGGTGTTCTCCAATGGCCAGTTTTATTCTGTAACCTTTGTCTCTGGATCTTATTTCCCCATGAAGTGATCAAGGTGCACTGCTCTGGCACCTTCAGGCACATGTCGGGGTGGAACGTATTCAGCGGTGAAGTTATTGTTTCTAGAGTTGTTACAATTACAGGTACATTGAGCCCCAGTCTCTATTGTTCGTTATCATCACCAACCCTCACTCTACGTAACACCTCCCCACACATTGAGTGAACGCCACTGCGCTGCGCAATATTTTCTACAGAATTTGGTACATAGCAATCGACAGCAATGTCGTAGATTATTAGACCTCATAATAGATCAGCTGGTATTTTCGCAGGTATTTATTGCCTACAAGCCTTGGCACTAAGAATGAAGGTCATATTCCCAACTTACAAAGGCATCAAAGTTCATGTGCAATATGGTTTTACTAGAAGATGCGACAGCAACAAAGAACTATTTGTCATACCTCGAAGGAAGATGGAAATTTGGGTCCTTTAGTTATCGTTCCATACTTCATAAAGGGCCACGGAAGTGTAGTTTCGATTTTTAACCTTTGGCTTTTTCAGGACGAGTTTTCCAAGAAAGGATGCCCGTGGGAGCTTTGTCTGCGGTGTTAGATTCATTCCGAGTGAGAGAATTGTATCTTCAATATTTTATTTGACTGTGCAACCTTGCATAATCTGAACCTACTCTAAAATCAAGGCAAGCAAAAGAAATATTCCCTGCCTCTCGGTAATATTTGCGTGTGTTTTTTTTTATTATGTCGTGGGAATTCGGCTGAAAACCAATCGTAGCGATAAAAATACAGAATTTACACATGATTTTTCTTATCTTGAAAAAGCAATATCTAGAGCATAAAAATCTAATTTTTTATGCGAACTCTTTGGCCCAATGCAAGTTTTAAAATAATATTTAATTAGAAAAGACAAGTAAGTCATTTAATATAATTAAGGAACTGCATCTTCATGTTCCCTTAAAAAGTAAGAATAGTACATGGTACTATAAGTTCACAGCTCCTTTTTTCAATGCAGTGCCTCGTCCAGGCGCTGTAGCTCACGTTGTTATTCCTTCCGTGCTTGGTATGGTTGAAGGTTGGCTAACAGAGCTACTAAAATTGTTTGCGTATATCAGAAGTAAATTCAAATTTAGTTATTTCAAGTTTGAATTGAAAACAGGAAAGTTTGTCTTTTTTATTATCAACCCTGCCTACCGCTAGATATTTTATTTTACATGGTATATAAGCCTTACAGATGGCGGGATTGAATGGCTATAGTTTAGATGAGCAAAGCGTTCACTATTCATTGCCGGTTTTTAATGTGTTTTCCCCATGGCTATTTTCTTTTTTTTTCGTAAATATGCTCCTATTATTATGAGGTTTAACCTACCCAAGAGGGTATGCGCAAAAAGAGTGGGTTAAAAATATATGAGAAACCTCGCCTGATCAACGTTTTTTTTATTATAGTATTTGCCCTATTCGCGCCTTTATTTTTCTACCGGCTGTACACAAAAGCATCACGCCTGTCTGTCATTTCACTTTCGGCAGTAAAGCGGCATAATTGAAGATGCAAGCAGTACCTGGAGTATTTTATTTCCTGGCTCTTCTCTCAGGATGAAAAGTGAGATGACTGGAAATATATAAATATACATTATATACATGCATTTATTAACTCCTATTTATTAACCTTGACGCCAAGTAGTTTTGGAATGTACGATATAATAAAATGATGTTCATCAAAGTTCAAAGGATTGTGTTTTATTCTGGTTACTCGAGTACACAGGTAAGCTGAACGAAATTTGTCTTCATTGTTCTGGTATTGACGCTCGTCTCTGAACTAATTGTATACTTGGTCGATTCAAGCCCTTTTATCAAAGAGACTAAGTACTGGCGAGAACGTTCGATTAGATCCTAGCAGAAAGACAATGAAATATTGGGGTGGAGTTGAACTTCATTGGCGTCTGCGTATGAATATGTTTTCGACAGAGTTTGAAAATAACAAAAGAATTGGTAAGTCGCGCAAGCCCAGTGGAACAGCCGCGGATCTGGATTATAGATTTTATCAATTCACTGTTCACAGTTTCGCAGTCTGAAGCTGTCATGCACGTCTTATTTAGGGCTCAAAGTTAGAGTATGTATATTAATATTCATACCTCCTCTATCTATGCTCGTTACAAGATAAATGATCCACACAATGAGAACTGTTACTGTCTTCGCAGTAGCCAGTGGACCATCTGAAGCCTCGGCGCATGCACGGTAAGATGTCATACTTGAACACGCACCGATGTCAGGCTCCCTGTTTTCAGCATGTGTGGAGATATGTGTGTAAGACTTTGTATTTGCCGCAAGAGTGAAAATTCTGAATACAATACTTTCACGGCGGTTTCCAAGTTAGCATTCTGTGATAAGAGGCTCTGACTGGTGAACTTTCTTTTGTGCCTTAGAAAAAATAGGTTCAAAGAAAATTTGGGTTTCGGTCATTTTAGCGATTACTGTTTTAACCGCAGAGCCGCTTGAGCTTACGGTTAGTTAGTTTGTGCATGGTTAAGACACATTATCAACATAAAGAACAGTTTTGCGAAGCAGTTCATGTGCATGACCACCTTGCTCTACCACGTGAACGCATACTGCTGTGGAGCAGGCTAACATTTTGCCAGCCCAACAACGTTGTCTCCCATTCACAACGCTAGCAACAACTCGTAAATTTTCGTAAGGAAATGCTATAATTGTATTAGCTGTCACATCGCGCAAGCAGCTCTATAAATAAAAAGAGAAAATGGTTGTTTAGATCACTATGAAACGGAATCTACATTTCTAGTGCCACATGTCAACAGCGGCAAAGTGTGGGGAACATGATGATACAATCAGTGCACCACGGTTACACATACTTCAGTGTTTATTCCACGCCACACTTCGTCCAAGCTGGAGTAAGCTCTCTGCCGTGCCTGTAGCTTCAGGCGGCAGTGATCTGTAGGTTCCAGAGTAGCGAACATTTGTACGAGACGAGTCCACAGTGAAAACAAATATTGCGATAAACAACCCTTGTTAGAGGAGCAATAAACTCTACACAAAAATAAAACAACACAAACAGACAAAGAAATCACCGAATGGTGCAAGAAATGAAAACGTACGTATCTGTTATATAAACCCTGAGCGGTGATCGGTCCCTCTTGTGAATACTGATCGCTGTGGCCGCAGAGGTAAAAGTGAAGTGTAATATCGAAAGTTGTATAAAAATTTCGCCTTGATTTTGTAGTCTTATTCATAATTCAAAGAGACGCCATATTCTTCATGAAGTTAATTTGAGTGCCTTACGAAATAGAATTATGATAGGGAACAATGTTGCCGAAAAAGTACACCCACCATAAAATTTTTATAGTTTGCAAAGCCTTTTGGTTTCGCCAAGGCAAAATGACGCTTTGCAACAAAGATCCTATGGTCAATTTCATAGCAACAAGTACAAGGGAGTTCAAAAGTTTCCAAACCACAATCTTACCAATTTCTATGGCAGCATAGCTAGGAACCAGGACTGTACTTCCATGAATCATTATGATTACCACGTCATAAAGATGCAATTGAATCTTGCAGCGTTTCCACTTGATTTAAGTCTGTCGCCCACCGTTGTAACATTTGTGATATTCAAGAATGTTAGGCACGCGCTTAAACTTCACTACACTATAAGTTCTCGCATAGAGGCTCTGTGTTGAAGCGGTCAACGCACTGGTTGTTCTTCGATCTCCTGAAAGAAATATTACAAACATTAAAGACAACAACGTTTCCCCCTCCCCCCAAACAAACATGTGAGAGGCTTACAGGGCTAATTACCTACAAATTTCTTGAGCGCTTTTTTTCACGTTATTCATTAATTGCACACAAAAAGCTTTTGAAACTTGTGCATCCTGCTTGAACAGAACTAAAATATTTTATGATTGGCCTGATGTTGTCTACAAAAGAGTGGGCAACGAATATGTGCATAAATCAATATATCCTTTAGCAGTTGTATGACATGAGATCAATGTGAGATGGCTCATCACCTTAATGAACAAGTCAATGCTGACCGCTCTCTCAGACATGTCTTATGATTTACCTGCTGGTTAAGGTGATAGATTTTTCAACAATGCCTTAATTTGTACCGCACGTATTCTATGTCAGCAGTTCATATATATACACACATACACCAGGAGGCTGTTCAATAAATGCGCCCCAAAATTTTTCATTGTAGGAGAAATTGAATATTTACTCACCCCCTTCCTAATCACTTAACATGTAGCAGTAGCTAACCAACATTATCACATACGAATAATATGACACCAATCATATCAACTAAGTTAAATTCTATTTAGAGGTGCAGGTTGCTCGTGTTATATGAGAAAATCGAACCCCTCCCTTCATAGAGCAGACTGTGTTCTGAAGAGTCGAAGAAAGCAACCTGTGGTAATTACGAAAAACTTGAACTGATTGCTTCAGAATAGCCACTTATGCTTTAGTATACTTACCTGTCTGAAGTATTCATTCGAATGTCCAACAATATAATTTTTTTAAAACTTCCTGTCTTTGGTTCTCCCAGCGAAACGTCCCCGCTAAATCCAGTGTGGCATAGAACACTCGATTAGAAAACATAAAACGCTGCCACATCTTAAGGCGAAAATGATACTATGGGTAATAATAGAAAAAAGATGCCACTCATCGCTCTGTTACTTACTTCGAATTTCCCAGGTGTACGGATTCGTGTATCGTGTCGGGAAGTGCCACCCTGAACGTCTCTGGTAGCAGCAGCATCAGCATTGAAGCAAGTGTCGCGAAGCCAACGAGGATAGCCATTGGCAGAGAGTAACTGGCGTACGTTCGCTGCGTCGAATCGACGTACGAGCGTGTCACACTTCTGAAGACATCTGAATTATCGGCTTGAGATAGCGCAAGTGAGTAGGAGATATCCAAAACAAAAACGTAATAACAATAACAGGGCCTTCTGGATTACAAAAATTAAACAAAGTTTCCCATGCACAGCGTGATGGTAGCTTACTTGGAGCTTTCATAAGGAAGAAAGAATTAGGAACGAAAAGAACCTCAACATTTCTTGCATGTCATACTCAATACGAATACATATGACAAGTCAACTTGTAATGTTGCGTGGAAGTGTTAAAATACCCAAATATAGTCGCATTTGTGTCCCACATTTGGATGTGGAAAGCTTGTATTCCGACCTCCATTGTCATCACCACCTTAAAAACTGCACGCTAATAAAGTGCCATCAAAAGTTCACAGACAAGGCGCAGTAGCTATGAACCTAGGTGCTGATGTGTAATTAACGTAGCACTTTTGTGACGAACATTATCACTCTAATACTCGTTTCACGGGAGTGTAATTAGGAGCTATCACCTATCATGCTGTTATGGGACACATTTGTGTACAGATATTTTCAACTTTAGGGTGCATATTTGTTATTGAAACTTCTTTCTTTAAACGATTGGCCTTTGTTAAGAGAGAAATACCTAATCGAAGAGCTGGAGATGTTTGTCTGGCGTTTTCGGCTCACATGCTACTTTTCGTTCTGGGTGATTATTAATATATATAAACACTTATAAACACATAAGACAAAGAGCCACACACGCACGTATACTAGACTGTTTGCAGAGTTTTTTTTTTCAGGCTTGTGGGCCTCAAGAAAGTCAGTGGGGTTTTCGTGGTGCGTAACCTGCTCCAGCTGCTTTGGCGTGGCTGAGGTTACTTACCAGTTCGAGAAGCAATGGTGCGGTCGAGGACCCGATGCGTGTGCCGACCAAGCAGGCGCTCACACCGAATGTCCGGAACACTGTCGGGAATATTTCGGCAGCGAAAATCCAGAGCAGCGCAAGAGACACGGACGCCAGCATCTTGCCCGCGATTCCGCATATCTGGCGTAGTACAACCCAATCTAGATAAGATTGGAAGCGATGCGTTAGGAAACGGCAACAGAAAATTGCGTGAAGCAGCGACTCCACATAGTCACTTACGTGAATTACTGTGAAGTTCGCTTAAGGATATAGTGGAGACGCCTAATAAACTTTGGTGAACTTTGTTATTGCGAATGAAACACCTCTCAACGATTTGCCACTAAGATGTGCTACTCAAGGTACAATGCTTATGGGCCATGTCGTGAGCGTTAAATATGTGGTGTTGAGAAAAGTAAAATATCTCTGTCACTGCGGTGTGTCGGCTCTAAGCCGATAAGTGGTATCAATTGATAATGTTACGAGTAACTTGTTTAATGTGCTATTTACAGCGCAGAGAACCCGACGAGCAAGATGGCGTCAGACCAGCATCCAACGGAAAAACCCACTTCGTCCTCCTCTTTCATGCAGCCGTGTTTAGCGGCTGTTTTGTATCATAACCCCGGCAGTAGAAGCACCGTCCCAGTGCTAAATTTACGCAGATGATGTCGAAGGGGTAATAGGGCTTTAGCCGAGCCACGTGAACGGTGTCGCTCGGAGCTGACGATGACGTTGTTGGATCGGTTGGAACAAGCTCGTACGTGACGTCTGTCACTTGGCGAACGATACGGAATGGTCCAGTGTAGGGCGACAACAGTTTTTCCGACAGTCCCACACGCCGAGTAGGTGACGAGAGGAGCACGAGAGAACCCGGAGAAAAGTGCACGTCCCTATGGTGAGAATTGTAGAGCTGTTGTTGGCGCGCCTATGAACGCTGTAGACAGTTACGGGCGACTTGGGCGCGCGTGGTCGGCGCGGGCAATGGCTTCACCAGCATATTCAGTGGCCGCAGGTAGTAACGTGTCTAAGGGTAGAGTTGGGTCCCGGCCATATAGTAGATAGAAGGGCGAATATCCGGCAGTGTTGTGACGAGATGAGTTGTAGGCGAACCTCACATACGGCAAATGAATGTCCCAGTCATGGTGGTCTGGCGCAACGTATTTGGCAAGCATATCGGTTAGGGTCCTGTTAAGGCGCTCCGTGAGGCCATTTGACTGGGGAAGGTACGAAGTAGTAAATTTGTGCTTGGTATGGCAAGACCTCAGGATTTCATGAACGACAGCTGATAAGAACGTGCGGCCATGGTCGGTGAGAAGTTTTGGTGGGTGCACCATGCACTAATATTATGTCGTACAGCAGAAAGTCCGCAACGTTGGTAGCGCAGCTGGTCGGAAGTGCTCGTGTGATTGCGTACCGCGTCGCGTAGTCCGTGGCAACAGCAATCCATTTATTTCCCGCTGTGGAGAGTGGAAAAGGGCCCAACAGGTCGAGACCAACTCGAAAGAAAGGCTCGTTGGGAACGTCGATCGGTTGAAGGTAGCCGGCTGGGAGGGCAGACGGCGTTTTGCGACGCTGACAGGGCTCACAAGCGGCGACATAGCGTCGAACAAAGCGGGCAAGTCCAGGCCAAAAAAACCGACGTCGTACCCTATCGTATGTGCGAGAAGCGCCTGAATGGCCCGTCATGAGAGCGTCATGAAGTTGATGCAGGACAGTGGAACGCAGGTGCGCTGAGATGACAGGAAGTAAGTCTGATCCGAAGGAATCAAGGTTCCGGCAATATAGAATCCCGTCTTTCACCAAAAACATTCGTAGGGACGGGTCGCGAGGCGTTGACTCCAGTTTGACAATGATGGCTCGTAAAGAAGCATCCCGACGTTGCTCTTCGCCAATGTTTAACAGCTGCGACACGGAAAAAACGTCCGTGATAGCGTCAGTATCGGTTGCTTCGTCAACAGGGTAGCGGGATAAACAATCCGCATCCTGATGTAATCGCCCGTTTTGTACATTACAGAGAACGTGTACTCTTGAAGGCGTAGAGCCCAACGAGCGAGACGTCCCGTGGGGTCCTTCAGGGAGGCTAGCTAGCAGAGCGCGTGATGATCCGTGACAACACGGAATGAGCGCCCATACAGGTATGGGCGAAACTTGGCGACTGCCCATACAAGGGCGAGGCACTCGCGCTCCGTGATGCAATAGTCGCGCTCGGCTGGAGATAGCAGTCGACTTGCGTAGGCTATAACACGGTCGTGTCCGCGTTGTTGCTAAAATAGCACAGCTCCTACGCCGTGTCCACTGGCGTCCATGTGAACCTGGGTTGGGGCTAATGGATCAAAGTGAGCCGAGATTGGTGGCGTTGTAAGCAATGTCATAAGTTGCGAAAACGATGACGCTTGGTCATGGCCCCAGGTAAACGAGGCGTCTTTTTTCAAGAACTCTGTGAGTGGGCGTGCATGGTCGCAAAGTCCTTAACAAAGCGTCTGAAATATGAGCACAGCCCCACAAAACTGCGGACATCCTTTGTGGTCTTCGGAACGGGAAAATTCGTGACTGCGCTAATTTCTCTGGGTCTGGACGCACGCCTTGAGCATCGACAAGGTGACCGAGCACGGAAATTTGACGACGAGCGAAGCAACGCTTGGAGGCGTTAAGCTTGAGTCCGGCTCGACGAAAAACGTCCATAATAGCTGACAAACGATCAAAATGCGAGTCGAATGTGGGCGAAAAGGCAATGACATCGTCAAGGTAACACAAGCAGGTGGACCATTTCAGCCCTTGGAGCAATGAGTCCATCGTTCTTTCAAATGTGGCTGGTGCATTGCAGAGTCCAAAGGGCATCACTTTAAACTGATAAAGACCTTCAGGAGTGATGAATGCGGTCTTCTCGCGGTCCATCTCGTCGACGGCTACCTGCCAGTACTCTGATCGAAGGTCGATAGTTGAAAAATAAGTGGCACCGTACATGCAGTCGAGGGCGTCGTCGATGCGAGGTAAAGGATAAACGTCTTTTTTGGTAATTTTGTTAAGGTGATGGTAATCGACACAAAAGCGCCATGTTCCATTCTTCTTCTTAACAAGGACGACTGGAGAAGCCCAGGGGCTGCATGAAGGTTCTATAATGTTTTTCGCAAGCATTTTGCCGATTTCATATTGTAATATTGCACGCTTCAACGCCGACACACGGTAGGGGCGTCGGTTTATGGGGGTTGCATGGCCAGTATTTATGCGATGGGTGACAATGGTCGTTTGGCCCAAAGAGTTGCTGGCAAAGTCGAAAATGCGACGATAGCCCTCAAGAACGTGGCAAAGTGCTGCAGCTTGCTCAGACGTGAGGTTCGATGACACCAGTCGCTCGATGTCGGCGCCCCAAGAACGTGATGGAGTGAAACCACTGACTGAGCTGCAGCAATCGTGAACTCTGAAGGGCTCGACATGGTCATCTTGGAGAGCAGTAGTTTGGGCCAGGGAGATACCCTGTGGCAGAACTTGGGTGGTGAGTGAAAAGTTGACCAGTGGAAGGAAGGTGCGGTTTTTCTTAATCGTCAGAATCATATGCGGCACAGCAACCCCATGCGTAAACATCACTGCAGGAATCGGGGCCACCATGTAATCACCATCAGGTACTGGTGGCGTGGAGGATAAGTCGACATGTGTGACAGAGTTAGGAGGGAGGCGCGTGAAACCAATGCAGCAGAGGCTGGTTTGCGGTGGGCTGGTCGGGTCGGAAAAGAGGGGTAAATCGAGATGGAGAGAGCCAGCTGAACAGTCTATGAGGGCAGAGTGCGTGGCTAGAAAATCCATACCGAGTATGAGTTCATGAGGGCAATGTTCGATAACGGCGAAAAGAACGAAAGTGCTTCTCTCCCCAATAGACACTCGCGCAGAGCACATGCCAAGAATTGCGGCAGTTCCTCCATCGGCGACTCGTACAGCTCGGTTGAGGGCGGGCGCGACAACTTTTCTAAGTCGGCGGCGAAGGTTAGCACTCATAATGGACACATGTGCGCCAGTATCTATCAATGCACTGACATTGTCGACAGTAACGTCCAAAAGGTTCCGGTTCAGTGTTAATGTTAATCGAGGATTTCTTACGAAGGTCGTCAACGCAGTTCCACCTCCAGAAGCTGCACGGCCTAGTTTTCCAGTCGGAGATGCTGCGAATAGATCGGGGAGGCAGCACGGCTTTGTGGGGGCGACCGGGACTGACGACGAGCAGGGGACGGTGACCGGTCGTAGCGAGGTCTGCTCAGAGGTGCTGTAAAAGCGGAAAATGTGGTCGGCGTTGATGGAGAAAGTGGTGTGATACTGAGGTGCATAATGGGACGGTGGAGCCTAGCGGCTGCGGCAGTGACGAGCGATATGACCAACGCGTCGACAGTTAAAACTAATGGGCCTGTCATCAAGAGTAAGCCATTCGGACGAATTGCGTTGTATGCGAGGTGCAGAAGGGGTACAATAAGAAGGCTCAGCAGAATATACGGCAGGAACAGGATGTAGGCCGACATTCGAAAGCTCTTGATGAACGACCACTTGTATTAAAGAGATCGTGGTCGGGGAAGGCGCACGCGTCGGTAATGGCGTGGCTACCGGTTGTGCTGCCTCGACCTCTCGACGAATAATGCGTGTAAGGTTGTCACATCCAGGGGCCCGGTAGAAGGCGTCGTCACATGAAGAAGTGGCCGCTGTGTTCGGAAGGCGCACGATGCTTTGGGCTATGCGGCGGGCTTTAGCTTGTGCGAGACGTCGGCATTCTTTAAGGATTGTGTCGATGCTGGAGACGTTGTTAAAAGCCAGCAGGTTGAAAGCATCGTCAGCAATGCCTTTGAAGACGTGGTTAACCTTTTCGTTTTCCGACATGCACTGGTCAGCCTTGGAACAAAGGGCCAAGATGTCAAGAATGTAGGAGACGTACGATTCGGTAGAAGACTGGGACCGTGTGGCAAGAGTCTTCTTCGCAGCGAGCTGACAACCAGTTAAATCGCCAAACAGGTCACGTATCTTTTCCTCGAAGAGATCCTAGCTTGTTATGTCGGCTTCGTGGCTTTGAAACCATGTTCGGGGAGTGCCGTCCAGGTAGAAAAGCACGTTGGCGAGCATGAGCGTGGGATCCCATCGGTGAGTAGCACTGACGCGCTCGTACCGCTTCAGCCAAGTGTCCAGATCGATCGTATCATCACCGAAGAAAGTGCCGGGATCCCGGAGGTGCGGTAGTGTGACGTAGATGGTGGCTTGGACTGATGAGGGCGGCGTAGAGGAAGTACCAGCAGTCGAAGCAGTCGAAAGGTCGCCGATGGTGCGACCGCTGCACGTCTCCATCGAGGTACGGGGGTCGTCTACCTCCACCAATAATGTTACGAGTAACTTGTTTAATGAGCTATTTACAGCGCAGAGAACCCGATGAGCAAGGTGGCGTCAGACCAGCATCCAACGGAAAAACCCACTTCGTCCTCCTCTTTCATGCAGCCGTGTTAAGCGGCTGTTTTGTATCAGTATGTTTGTAAACATGTGTTTGTAAGATATCCATGCTTCTATATTTTTTTTATTCATGAAAGTACCACACTGAATATTACAAAACTCCAGATGATGTTGTTTTGAGAATTGTTTTCAGATCAGATTTCTCAACCAGGGAAGTGAAAGTGTTGTAAGCGTGTGTGATCAGATTTGAGTGCACGTTAAAGAACACCAGGTGGTCGAAACTTCCGGAGGTCTCCACCACGGCGTCTCTCATAATCATATAGTACTTTTGAAACGTTAAGCCCCACATATCAATCAATGAATGAACTGCTATCCGGGGAAGAAAAAAGTGCTAAACCTAATTTATCACCCCATTACACTGAGCTCACGTTCATACCGTGATTCTATTCACCATTTCAGTGAACCTTGGCATTCAGATTTTTTTTCAGCCACCAAGTTTTTTTAGTGCTCAAGAATGACATCAACGTATAGAGATGCAGTAGCTTGGCACAATACAACATATCCACCTAAACGTTCTTTTATTTTGACAGAAATTAGTCAAAGATTTATGCATTGGGACTAGCTCCTCTACAAATATGTATTTATAAAAATTTCTGGTTGTGTATACATAAAACTTCGGCATATATATATATATATATATATATATATATATATATATATATATATATATATATATAAATATATATATATATATATATATATATATTGTGGTCAGCTTTTCTTTTGCTGCAATGCCCAGCGAATTGTCCTTTATGAATGCGAACGTTTTCGCCGAAGCATACACGAGCTCATTCGCTAGAAAATTTCTACGCTCACCCTAAATAAACGCAGCTCTAAACATCTCGAAAGTGTGAATTTATTATTAGCTGCACAGTAACTAGAGGCGCCTTCTTGCCATCATAAGCCTATGCCCTATGGGGATTAACTGACATCGTAACAAATTGAGTGTTGAATGTTTGGTTATTTAAAAGGCCGTCTTATCGTATCTGTGCCAAGGCGCCACGTCATAATCAACGTCACACGTAGGTGTAAATGCATGCCGGACTACTACTTTAGCTCATTAATTCTTTCCGCCCTGTCGAGGTGCTAAATCATCACCCTCGCGGCTTTACTTCCATTTAACGTAGATTTTTTTTTCTCTTTTGATAAACAGTGGTTTAAATTGATGTCACGTCAACTGGGCTGGTTTTCTTCGTACCTCATTTGCATACGCTGCATCTTGCATCTGAGTTATTCTTGAAAGTTTATTTGTAGGGGCCTTGAAAACTGTAGCCTTATAGGTATCTAAAGATCATTAGATATATATTGTGATTTTATTATTTTGTGTCTCTATTTTTACGCTGCCCTCTCCTGTTTCGATGAGCACTCGTGCTTGAGTGGCTAATGAAAAAAAAAGTAAGTTATCGCACCTTGCTTAGGACGCTCACGTCTGATGTAGAAGCAACAGCGAATCGTCCGAAAAAGACGTGACTCACCCAGGGAAAGCGAGCACACTGCAAAAGTGCAGAGTGCGGTGCCGGCGTACACGGCTAACATTGTCGGACGCCTCGTAAACCAGCGCACGGCTGTGTAGCAGACGAGCACCGCTGGTATCTCCACGAGGGCAGCCAGAACAAACGTCAGGTACGGATCTCCGCCCAGGCTCGTGACCGAGAGCTGAAGTCCGTAGAATGTGATCCCACCGGTTACCCTGCTTGACCAAAGCACAGGACAAGAATACGTAACCAGTTGCAGAGGGCCGCATTTTGTGTGTGTGTGTTTCTGTAACTTGTTTCCAGAACAATTGGTAAAATGGGCACGATGTAACGACAAGGAATAAGCCACTTCTGATGATGATGACGCATTTCCAACTAGTTGAGGTAGATTAATTTTACAAGTACCACGTCTAAGACATCAGTCCTTAAAACGAAAGTCAGTGTATTTGCCCACTACACATACATAATGCTTAGGTTGCAGTGGTCGCTTCACCTATCAAGTCCTCAATGGAGAATAGCCATGAAAGTATGAGGTATGCATAAATACGCCTCATTTTTATTGGTTTATTTAAAGCGATTCATATATAAAGTTTGTTATGAGAAAGAAAAACTAAATAAAGGTCACTAATGGTCAATGTATCAATGTTAGATACCAAAAATAAATACTTCATGAGCAATATTGGGAATAAATACTGGTGTAAAGAGGGTTATTGGGCGAACCAAACGGGCAGGTGGGAGATTGGAGATGGTGACAGGACGAGGAAGATGGAGGAGCTCGAGCGCCGATCTCGTGGTGCCTTACTCTGCGATGATGCTTGCTGTTCCCTTTCGTTGTCATCATTCCTTCGTTATAATTGCCCCCGTCGAGAAAGATCAAGCCATCCTGGCGATCTAACAAGTGGGAACGAGCGGGTCGAAGTACGGCTTCAAGCGGTTTACGTGAACAATATCGTGTCCACGCCGACGACGGTCACCGGGTGGCGTAAGCGGTTCAATGGCGTAATTGACGGGCGATGTGCGCTCTACCACGTGGTATGGGCCGTGGTAATTTGAAAGTAGCTTGGTAGACAAACCAGGTGCACAGGGTGGTACATACAGCCATACAAGGGTTCCAGGGGCGAACTTGGCGGCAGGAGGGTGGTCGTCATCGCGGGCCTTTTTCTGGCGTTGCGGGTCAGCCGTAGTAAACTGCTTCGCTAGTTGGCGGCATTCTTCGGCGTGACGGGCGGCTTCAGACACGGTCGTGCACTCAGACACATCTGGTGCGTATGGCAGCAAAGTGTCAATTGTGTGCGATGGTTGACGTCCGTATAATGGTAGAATGGAGAAAAGCCGGTGGTGACTTGGGTAGCGGTGTTGTACGCGTAGGTCGCAAACGGAAGAACCAGATCCCAGTTCGTTTGGTCAGATGCCACATGCGTCGCGAGCATGTCACCCAGGGTCCGATTAAACCACTAAGTCAGGCCATTCGTCTGAGGGTGGTAAGCAGTACTCATCCGGTGTACAATATGGCACTGATGGAGAAGTGCTTGGATTACGTCGAATAGAATACACGGCCCCGGTCACTGAGGAGCTCGCGAGGAGGGCCGTGACGCAACACAAACAGATAGAGGATAAAAGATGCGACATCCTGAGCAGTCGCCGTAGGAAGAGCAGCGGTTTCGGCGTACCGTGTCAGGTGATCTACAGCAACGGTAGCCCACCGGTTACCTGCTGTGGTCAATGGCAGTGGTCCACAAAGGTCGATTCCGACGCGATCGAATGGGCGGTTAGGGCACGCAAGCGGCTGTAGTGGAGCTGCTCCTGCATTCGGTGGCTGTTTTCGTCGCTGACACTCGTGGCAGCCGCGAATAAACTGTCGAACAAAAGTAAACATCCCACGCCAGTAGTACCGCTTCCTTAAACGCTCGTAGGTCTTGAAGACACCGGCGTGAGCGCATTGCGGGTCGGGGTGAAATGATGCACAGATTGTAGAGCGCAGCTTTCGGGGAATATCGAGCAGCCACTTCCTGCCGTCTGGTGAGTAATTTCGCCGGTACAAGAGGCCACCTCGAATGGTGAAGTGCGAAGCCTGGCGTCACATTGCTCGAGTGATGGGAAGTGTCGGTACCCCAGATAAGACGTCCAGAAGCGAAGTTATCCATGGATCGTCGCGCTGTGCCGAGGTCATTGTGTCGATGTCAAGAGCGGACAGCGCGTGTTCCATAGAAGATATAGAGGCAGCCTCAGTCGACAGTGGCGATCGCGAGAGCGCATTAGCATCAGCATGTTGGCGGCCGGAACGATACACGACGCGGATGTCATACTCTTGAAGTTGCAGCGCCCAACGAGCAAGGCGACCTGATAGATCCTTCAGCGACGACAACCAACACAAGGCATGATGGTCTGTAACTACAGCAAAGGTGCGGCCATATAAGTATGGGCGAAATTTCACCATTGCCCAAAGTATGGCTAATCACTCTTTTTCGGTAACAATGTAGTTTACCTCAGCCTTGTTGAGCGTTCTGCTGGCGTAGGCGACGACATACTCAGGAATCCAGGCTTGCGTTGAGCGAGAACTGCACCGAGACCGACACCGCTGGCGTCTGTATGGATTTCAGTTGCAGCCGTGGGATAATAGTGGCGCAATATAGGCGGTGATGTCAGGAGACGGCGAAGAGTGGTAAATGCGTGATCACATTCGGAAGACCATGATGAGATGTCGTCAGCACTGCCTAAAAGTTGGGTCAAAGGGGCAATTATGGAGTCAAAGTTGCGTACAAACCGACGAAAGTAGGAGCACAATCCTACGAAGCTGCGTAACTGCAGTCGTTGGTTTGGGGAATTCAGCAACAGCGCGTAGTTTAGCCGGGTCGGGAAGAACACCATCCTTTGATACGACGTGACCGAGAATGGTGAGCGTCAGAGCAGCGAAGTGGCATTTCTTGAGATTCAGTTGGAGCTGCGCATTCTTCAGACACGTGAGGACATGTTTCAGGCGTACAAGGTGTGTTGAGAAATTGGGTGCAAAGACGACGATATCGTCGAGGTAGCAGAGGCATATGTTCCATTTCAAACTCCGCAGAACCGAGTCCATCATGCGCTCGAATGTGGCCGGCGCATTGCAGAGGCCGAAGGGCATGACATTGAACTCATATAGCCCGTCCGGTGTCACGAATGCTGTTTTTGGACGATCACCATCTGCTAAGGGCACCTGCCAATACCCCGAACGCAAATCTAACGACGAAAAAACTCGGCACCTTGTAAGCAATCAAGGGCGTCATCAATCCTGGGCAAAGGGTATACATCTTTGCGAGTGATCTTATTTAAGCGCCTGTAATCAACGCAGAAGCGAATTGTACCATCCTTCTTCTTAACAAGAACGACAGGTGATGCCCATGGACTTTGGGAAGGTCGGATAACGTCGCGCTTGAGCATATCGTCAACGTGTTCGGTGATAACCTGACGTTCCGTGGCGGAAACACGGTATCGTCGCTGTCGTACTGGCGCGTTGGAACCTGTGTCGATGCAGTGGAAAAAACTGGAAGTTCGGCCAAGGGTAGGTTGAGCTACGTCAAAGGATTCACGAAACTGTTAGAGCAGCTAAAGGAGCTCAGAGCGTTCAGATGGCGATAGTCCGTCGGCAATCGATGAATCGAAAAGCTCGCAAGGTGGTATGTTGGAAGGTTTGAGGGCACTGATGGCGTCGTAGTCACCGGAACAATCTGGCAGCATGGTAAAAATTTGTTCTTTATCAATGGCATGCACGTGTCCAAGAGATTCACCTTGAAACAGTTCGACGGGATACGGAAGGGGATTGATGAGGCAAAGAGCACTGTTTCCTTCAGAAATAGAGGGTTGAATAAGGCAGAAGAAGTGATCTTCGACTAAGGAAGAGGCTTGATGGCTCAAGAATGCAGCTTCGTTCCTAATGCCGTCACAGAACACGGAGAGCAACACAGCTGCTGTCGGAGGAATTTCAATGCCTTCTTTGACGACGAGTTTGTGTACGGCGGGCTGAATGCGGCTGGTTGGTCGGTCGTCAAACGGGAAAAGTTCAAGCTCCGATCTTGCACAATCAATGACGGCAAAGTTACGTGATAAAAAATCCCATGCAAGTATGATGTCAAGTGAGCATGACGAAAGGACAATAAAATCAACGATGTAGTGGTCCTTCGCGATCATCAGTCGGACAGTACAGGCGGCTACAGGCTGAACCGGGTCCCCATTCGCTGTTTGCAACGACATCATATTAAGAGGCGTCGTCACTTTTCGGAGCTTGCGGCAAAGTTTAGCGTCTATCACGGAAACGGCAGCACCAGTATCCACTAGAGCATATGCTCGAGTACCTTCTACAAAAACTTCGACAATATTCGACGGCAATGTCTGAGGACTTGAGCATTTCGACAGCGCAGTTCTTGCCTCCTGAACTGCGGCGGTTAGTTTCCCTCGTGTTCAGGAGCTGGCCGATGACGCATGGGTGACAGAGAGCGACGACGGGGTGAAGGTGAGCGACCAGACATAGTACGCGGACATTCCCGTGAAGACGAGCTTGACTGAGGGTCAGAATTTTCCAGACGGGATGGAGAAAGGTCCATGAAGCTGTTCAGTGTCCGGGCGTCTGTGTATCCCGGCACGCGACGACGGCAGTAACTGGCAATATGGCCAGGGCTGCCGCACGCAAAACAGATGGGCCGGTTATCGCGCGTTCTCCAAGTGTTGGCGACGAGGGGACCAGTCCATGCGGCAGACGGGTGAGTCGAGGCTGTGGTGGCAATGGGAGGAACCCAGGCGGTGGACGGCTGAGTCGGGGCTGAAGTATACGGCAGTCCCTGGAACGGCGGGGGGTGGTGTCGCTGCTGCCGCTTTAGTGCCTCAGCGTAAGTAGAGGCGCGGTGACGGGGGGCTGCTGCAAGGGCACCGGCATAGCCTCGGAAATCTGCTCCTGGACCACATGTCGGAGCATGGGAGCCAATGGTGGTGGGTGTCGCAGTGGCTGTTGGTGCGAGAGCTCCTGGCGTTGAGCAAAAGGCAGCAGAGAAAGCTGCCGAGCCACTTCCTCTCGCACGAAGTCTTTCATTTGTGCGAGAAGGTTTGTCTGGTCAGTCATAGCGTCCAGTGCGGTCACTGGTTGGATTGTCTGGAATGAGCGTCGCGTCTGAGCTTGTTGCCTCCGCAATTCATCATAGGTTTGGCACCAAGTCACTACTTGTGCCACAGTGCTAGGAGACTTCGCGAGAAGCATCTGGAAAACGTCATCGTCGACGCCCTTCATAATGTGCTGTATCTTCGCACTCTCGCTCATGGAAGCATCGACGCGCCGGCAGAGATTGATCACATCTTCTATATATGATGTGAAAGTTTCACCTGGCTCCTGTGCCCGTGTGCGCAGATGTTGTCCGGCGCGTAGCTTCCGTAAGGAAGGACGACCAAATACGGCACATATTGCCTCCTTGAAGGCAGATCGATTCGCGAACTCGGTTTCGTGGTTCGTATACCACAGCGTGGCCACGTCGGTGAGATAAAAATTGACAGTGCCTAACTTAGCAGCGTCATCCCACCTGTTGGGTCCACTGACTTTCTCGTATGACGACAGCCAGTCCTCGACGTCCTGGTCTTCAGTGCCGGCAAAGATCGGGGGGTCTCGCTGATGAACCGAGCCAGGGCAAGTAGCGGCCGCGATAGGTATTGTTTGTTGGGCAGCGTCAACTTGCATGGTCGACGGCAGGGTGCGGGATCGGAGTTCCAGGTTGTAGGCGATGTGGTTACCCAGCACCTCCACCAGATGTAAAGAGGTTTATTGGGCGAACCGAACGGGCAGGTGGGAGATTGGAGATGGCGACAGGACGAAGAAGATGGAGGAGCTCGAGCGCCGATCTCGTGGTGCCTTACTCTGCGATGATGCTTGCTGTTCCCTTTTGTTGTCATCATTCCTTCATTATATTGGGAATAAATATTAGGAATATTATCCGTGGGAAGTCTCCAGGGTAATATTTACTGTCTCAGCCTAACAATGTGTCGACATAATTACTCTTCTATTCAACACTGCTTGAGGACTAGCAAGTTGCTATATATTGATGACCTTCTTAGCAATACGAAGACTGCGTTGCTGCTTAGTTTATATTCTTATTCAGCTGGAAGTAAAGATCAATCTCATTTCGAATCGTTGCGTTTACGCTTCTTCATCTGAGCCTCCATGATTTGCCCTAATTCAGAAGCAAACAGACTGCGCCTTTAACGTGTTCACTGTTGCGTTAACTAAGCACAATTTTCCTAGCATGCAATTTTATGTTGCATGGTCTGGTCTGTTGAAGGAATGTGAAAGCTGTATGCCGCCGCATGAAATGAGGACAGTAACAAAGAAGGCGGCCACTTCTTAAAAACTGCAATAATAGCATCCAGGGTAGTTGTCCTTGCTCATCTGAAATGAGTACTAATGCTAAACACCAGGCTGAACCGCAAGTGGTAAAGGAGCATTACCTCTATTCGATACGTGAAAAACGGCTCGGACAATGTGTTGACTGTGTGACTTGGCGCAGCGATAACTTTGAGTCGGCTTAATGAATTGAGGTTTCGGCCTCTTCGGGAAGATGGCACGAACGGTATCAACAGTTCACATTTCCGGTGTTCTAGACAACAATGCCTGCATATTTCGGATATGCAAAGTGCTACAGCGGAAAAGGCGTGAATGTATTGACGTGCCTTAGTTATAGCAAATGTACAGGCACATTGTTTTGTGAGATTTCAAGCACTCTTTTATATTACAAACGACAGTGCAATAAATCCGCTTGCAGTGGACATATAGATCAGCGCAACAAACTCAATGATATGTAAAATTAACATTTATGAATTGTTTATTTAATTATCCAGAAACATGAAGGAGTTAGTAGGAGCAAGAATACTCGTCAGGCCCTGGAGTTTCGCAGAACGCGTAGCACTACATATCGGAGCAGTAGTGCGTGGCGCAAATTTTGACTATCTTGAAAACTTTTGCTGTGGTGCCCAAGTAAAAACTGTGCAACTAGCTAGTGCGAAACAGTGGCCGATTGAGATACTGCCAATGTCTGCGCCTTCAAATATCTGACAAAAAGCCTTGAATTACACTCTGCTTCTAGGGACACCACTGAACCACCACGAAGCGCTTTTTGGATCACTCATCTCGAAGAGGACGAAAACAGTATAGCAGACGTGACAGTTCCGCGCACTACGATGGAAGACCAAAATGAACGCTACTGTTACGTAGTGAACTGCCGCAGATGTAAGAGGCCGAATAACAACGTTTATATTTACCGATTTCTATAGCTTTCGTGCGAAGCATGGTGGCTAAAGCACTGACTGGGGGGCTCTTGAACGCTTTGCGTAAGGGCCGTTCCACGCGCTTCCCGCACAGCCGCAACGCACGTGCCGGGACCCCTGCCGCATGCAAGCGGGGGACAAATAATTCCATAGGCGACGCTCTTTCACCCTCCCCAGCGTCACCAATTGGCTTATTTGTCCCCCGCTTGAGTGCGGGAGGGGTCCCGGAACGTGCGTTGCGGCTGTGCGGGAAGTGCATGGAATGGCCTTAAGTGAACTACACGCGTCTTGTATACAGATGGTCGCACGAGAAAGTGGGGTGATTCTCTATTGTTATCGTTTTGTGCAGCATTCACGAGAACCGCAGTAGCCTTCATCATGAAGCTGAGCAAAGCCTCTGAAAGCGGTTCGTGCTGGCTAACACCGAGTGTAGAGCTAGAGGCAGACTGAAGAGACTAATGACGCTTGAGGAAGAGACACACGTATCGACATTTGCAATGTTTATATAAAAAAAGGCAACTGTTAACAGAACATTCCTGTATGCGAAATGGTACAGCGGGTTCAACGTAAAAGAAGTGATACATGAAAGAGATACGGCAACTAAACAAGTGAAAATTGTCCTGGCCTTTCTTCCCACAGATCGTAGAAAAGGTAGGTAAATAAATTATTCCTGTTTGTGCTTCTTTGATTTCACACTTCGTATATCCAATATTAATGCACTTAGGCGCAACAGGTCGAACGCCGAAGGTTTGCCTTGAGCTCGATGTCGTGCGATACTCGCGTGTACTTTCGATTTCAATAAATGAAACTTATGCCGAAGCAATTCACTCAGATTAGCTTCCCGCATTTCGGAAGCATGGATGTACGGTAGAAGCTTTCCAAGACCTCGATATTCAGGAAACTTTGGCTCGACGACGACAAAAGGGGGTGTTATATTTGTGTGATAAGATAGCTCGCCAGCTATGGGAGCGTCAGTGTCGGTAGCTGTAACGCCGCAATGGCGCTAGTGATTTAGTCGACGAAATCCGCTGCTTTCTGATAATATAGAGGTTTTTTTTGGTTGCTGCCTGCAATAAGAAATCACGCCCACTTCTTCCCGTCTCGGCGCCACGCAAACATGGTGTCAGAAGTGGAGCTCACCGATCGTAGACGCTATGGCTGTCGGATGTGATACTAAAGCCTGGAAATGAGAACACCGCGGCCGCTGCTTGCCCGCTGAAAAGTGCCAGATGAGCGGACGACCTGCAAGCCACCAGGTATCAAGCAAGAAAATACCAAGTGAGATGACTTCGTTTTGAATCGCTTCACCCAAGCCCTTCAGATTTCCAACGCCTATTGAATGGCCTGCCTTTTCATGCTAAAAAACAGCATACGGCTTTTGTCTGTTAGTGTGAACAAGGAACCCATATTGGTCCTGAAAAGTCTCTGGGTTTTATTCACCTTGATTTTGTCAGTGACCGCACCTACATCATTATCATATAACCTCACCAGGTGAACGTTCGTTGAACTCTTGACAATATATGTATCATACAGGGTTGTACTGTTGCAGTTTTATATAACGACAGTGAACGTAGAAGCACCGCTTAGAAACTCGAAGGCAGTACCATAGTCTAAGGAGCTTTCTTCATAACGTGCTGCACAAGTGACGAGGCTAAGCAAGTCATCAAGACGTGGTACCGAGATGGGTACCAAGCGGGGGTAACAAGATAGGGCAGCTCACCAAGATGTGGTACCAGTCTGGCCTGAAGCCAAGTTCATCATCAACACTCTTTGAGTGAGTAAATTGGATGAAATGACTGCGGGAATGGGTAATCGGCTCTGCATTGTCATCCTGCAAGCACGTCTTCTACAGGCTTTCCATATGAATAACAAAAAAACATGTCGTACGGCACTTCATCAAAGAATCAGATAGCAAACTGAGTAATTTTTTTAATTTTGCAATGCTCATTGGATAACGCCCCAGCATATAATGGCGTCTTTGTAGCTCATGAAGCAACGCTCTATCGTTCCAGGTACATCTAAAAAAGCGGAAATAGACCGTATAGACAAAAATATCTTTGCTTTGTCATCAAGTTACAGCGGGTAGTGTCTCAGAATGAAGCTTATAGAAGAATAATTTTGAGTTCGCAGATATACACTGTAAAAAGAATTGGAGTATTTGGCGAGTGGTTCAGCTACACAAGTCGTCATCTGACTTTCTCGTGTTTTTTTTGTTTTTTATTGTTTCCTTGAAAACCTGGTGCTGGTCGTTTCCATGTCATTAAGGCTATGTCACGCTGATAACACGCGCCGTTCGGGAACGCGAACTAGCAGAACGATGGGGATAACGCGAAGAAAATACACGAAGTAGAGGACGATTATTGTTGTGTGGCAGAACACTCCCTAAATAATTGATATTTCAGAGTGTATACATTTTCTAGACTCGTTCCAGTACATCCTCGCCTTGATGATCAAAGTATAATGGGCGGTGAGGTGGATAGATAAAAAATATTTTTATATTGTCTTGCGTGAAACTGTACACATGCTGACATATGCTTTCACTTCTGTAGATTGTTTAGCCAACATGCCAATTAATCGTTCAAATTCATTTTTGCATGTCGCATACTCGAGACAGAGGGGATACGGTCATGCTACTAAGATTTGCATATTAATAAACACGAACAATGGCTGCAAGTAGTGACTGTCACTGCGATAATGGCATCAGTGCTAACTTTTTATAACAATTCACAAGTCATGAAAACAAATAAAGTGGGTGGATGAGCAGGTATTGTTTACCGATGGTTGCTGCCGAGTTTATTATCCGTTTATCCCTCGTAGGAGAGTGCGACATTTGCAGCGGCTTTATGACACCTCTGTAGCTTATTCGATAAAAACGCGCGTACACTTGATTCAGTATTGGTTTTTTGCCCGCTACGTATACCTACGGCTCAGTTGTGCCAGCGCACTGATCTGTAGCTCTACTGTTAGCGAAAATCACATAACGGCTTTGCAAGAAACTAGTGCAGAGTGTGAGCGAAAATGTCATGATATTGGTTCAGTAAAGCATGCGAATTGGCAAGCCTGTATTCTCGAATAAGAGGCAGAAAGGAGCCGGCGAGTGCCACCGGTGGCTTTAACTCTTTCCTTACCACGGGAAAATTGGCCTAGTTTTGTATGTTGCAGCTAGGAATTTTCTGTGCCGTTGCTACTAGGTTTACAGTGCCATGCAATACATCAAAATAAAGACGAATAAACGTACTTTTGAATGCTTTTCATTTTGAAACAATAAAAAAAATTTATTTGGCACAAAAAATTCGTTATACCAAAAAATTATAAAATTTTCAAGAATTTTTTCAAAAAACAAAGCGATATCTCCGACACAAAATTTTTCTGAAGAATTCTGAAATATACAAAATGTTTAGTAATCACAGGAAAACATTATTTAGAAGAATTGTTAAAATTGACAAAGCTGTTTTTGAGTTACAAAAAAATTGCCTGATGCATAGCGAAATAGTGAAGTTCTGAGTTGATCCTACGCGAGATTTTTTTTTTCAAGAAAAAACATTTTTCAGCAAAATATTACATACCAAAATGCAAGTACTAAATGTAGGGTTAGAAAGGTACATTTGACGAAAGAACTGGCAGATCTAAATAGGTAACAAAAATTGACAAACACAAATAATTAGGTTTGTTCACAACAAACGTCGTAATGATATACTTATATCTTCTGAGTAAAAAATTATGGAAAGTTATGAGAGATGCAAAATATTTAAAACAGCGTATTGGAGTAGGATTGAAAAAAATGAAAGTTATAGCTCAAGAACTTCTCGAGCTATAAATTGTTTTCTCGGACAGCGTAGCCCGAGCCGTTGTACATTTCGACTGTGAGGCTCGGCTGTGAAGAAGCTGCCCGGGCTCAGGATCGGGCGGCAGTATCCCTATTGTTCTTTGAGAGTTCTTTATTTTCCGGTAACTGTATTGGTCTTTCTCAGCTGAAGTGAGTCATTCCATTTTGATGTCCTTTTCTTCCCCCGGCCAAGGGCACTCCCCCTGGTTAGCTTCCACTCCCGCCAAGGATTGGCCGATAGACTATTTGTTACGCAGTGGAGCGAGAAGTGTCCCTGTGGCGCTGGTACCTACAGGTGGGGGCAGTATTCCGATGAAGAACCCAAAGGCGATTCAAGTGGAGCTTCAAAAAGCCACTTCGCATCCCCAGGAGATCACTGAGGTCCGCCAGTTTGGTCCCGGAGGCATCCTGTGCTGTTCCGCAGATCAGGAATGCATTCGTGAGCTCCTGCAATGTTCCGAATTCGCAGCACATCCGGTAAGCCCATTTATTCCGGCACACCTCGCATGCTCGAAAGGATTAGTCCGCGGTGTAGACACAAGCCTGACACTTGCAGATGTGCTCGATTTGTTTTCGGTGGCGGGTGTAATTTCAGTGTACAGGTGCACCCGTACAATTGACAACATAAAATCGCCAACGGAATCGGTGATAGTCACCTTTTTAGGAACAGTCCGACCTTCCGAAATTAAGGCATGGCCACTGATCTATAAGGTAGAGCCACTTTCCCCCAAACCCCTGCAGTGTTTGAAATGTTGGCGATATGGACATAGCGTCAGAGGGTGCCGATCAGTTCTTAGATGCCGTCTGTGTGGTGAAAATCATGACAGCCGCGAGTGCAGCTCTGAGAAAGAGAGGTGCTGCTTATGTAATGGGGCGCACCCTGCAGACTCCGCAGACTGTGCAACAAAAGAAAGGGAGCTTGCCATATTGGATATTGTAGAACGCAAGAGGTGCTCTCGGAGAGAAGCCGTTGCAGAAATGCAGGAGAGATCCAAAGGATATGCCAGTGTTGCAGCACGTAATACCACCGCCATATGGATGCATCTCTTGCAACATCTATCGCAGAGGCCGTAGAGAATGCTATGGAAAAGGCAATAAAACGCCTCGCAAACAACCTTTTTGAAAGCTTGGCACAATTGGTTTCCAATCAACTATCTCAAATTCTAGGTGTGGCATCTACGAGCGATTGGGCTCCTCAGACATCATTGGTATCGCAGCGTACGGAAATAGAAAGTGCGACAACACGTCAGCAAGCGGTTTCTACTGAGGCAGGGACTTCCAAAACAACGGAAGACGGTGATCTTACGGATGATTCGGAAGCATGTGCAGATATGGATATGGACTCTCATAAGGCTCTGCAGCGAACCCGATCTCCCCAATCAAAAAACTTTTCGCATAATTCGAAATCTAAAAAGTATCTATCCAAAAAAGAATTCTTTGAGAACATGTCCAAGAAATACTTTTTGCGAAAGGACATTTTGGACCAAGCAGTTTCTGCGACGGTTCTGTCGTCAAAATAGGTTCACTAACCATATTACAGTGGAATTGCAGATCTATATTTTCCGCAGCCACAGACCTATCATACCTTTCTTCACAACTTTCCCGGATATTATATCACTGCAAGAAACCTGGCTTTCAACCAGCCAGAAGTTTCACCTAAAAAACTATCGGCTATTTCGATTGGACCGACCTAGCAGAGGTGGTGGGCTTGCTGTCTTGATAGCAACTAAGTTTAGTCACAAAGCTACGATCTCTTATCGTTTTGTGACTCCAGATTGTGAAATTTTGATAGTAGACATAATATTACCAGACGCTTCTCCCTTGTCGTTTGTAAATGCATATTTCCCAGCCGGGGTGCAAGACACACGAAGTCTAGACGATATGTTCTCTGCCTGCAGAAAGGATATATTAATCACTGGAGACTTCAATTCACATCATGTGGCCTGGGGTTTTAAAACAGATTTAAGCGGAAAACAATTGTGGGAATGGGCTATTGACAAGAATTTATCTTGTTTGAATTCGCAATCTGCTACTTTTGTCCGAGGTCTCTCTAAATCTGTAATTGACTTGACATTTTCCAGCTCATCTCTAAATATATGTTCGTGGCAAACTTTAGACTGTGCTACTAACAGTGACCACTTGCCTATTAGTTTTGTACTGAACTTTCCAAGAATACATGTCGCCGAAAAGGTCCGCTCATTCCTCAACTATAGAAAATTAGAAAAAGACTTGAGGGCTACTTTTGATCACCGCAAGGACATACAAGGTGACATTAGGGCTATGAGTCTGTGTGCAGTGTTAAAAAGATCAGTAAAAGACGCAACGTTTAAATTAGACTCGGCCACAAGAGGTTCTTTTAGTCCATGGTGGACTGAAGAGTGCACGAGGAGCTATAGAAAACGGAAAGCTGCATGGAAACAACTGCTGGTCAACCAATGTCCAAAAAATTGGTGTGATTATAAATTCGCAGCAGCAGACTTCAAACGCACAGTAAGTACAGCAAAAGATGGTTACAATATGAAACGACATGAGTATCTTTCTAGGGCTAAAAACAAAAAAGCGCTCTTCAGATTTTTAAGATCTCAAAAGATGTTACCACCCGCTGAAAATATTGACTCTTCTGTTCTTTCCCCCCGTGAGCTCTCTGATTTAGTAGAAAATATTGCGAAAGGGCTCCAAGATAGATTTATGTCAACCCTACCACTGCACATTGTGAACCCAATGGCAGGCGAGGATTTCGAGGAGGTTACTTTAGATGAGCTGGCAGAGATAATAAGGCACTTATCTCCTTCGGAGCCTGGACCAGACGGGGTAACAAATTCAATGATAAAAGTAATATTCGAGATTGGTCCAACTGAAGTACTTAATCTGGTGAATTTTTCTTTGACAAAAGCTTGGATACCTGCGGAATGGAAGCTGTCTAAAGTGATTCCACTTCTTAAAAAGCAGGAAAAAGGATTCGCCTTGGACAATGTAAGGCCGATATCAATCACGTCAAATCTGGTTAAGCTAATTGAAAGAGTTTTGAATGCCCGGGTAATGAAATATATTAATAATAACGCAATATTAAACCCCAGTCAAATTGGTTTTAGATCCGGTTGCTCAATATGGTGTGCGCATGTTGATTTAGAGAACCGAATACAACTGGCTCGGCGTCGGCGCCAATACTGTGCTTTAGTTACTTTAGATTTGGCTGAAGCGTACGATAGGGTTGAGCATTCAATTTTATTAAAACAGATGGAATATCACCACTTTACCAACTACATCACTGCGTGGGTGTCGGAGTTTTTAAGAGGGAGAGAATATTACTGCTTTAAAGATGGGTACTCATCGAATAGATATAAGCAGACACGTGGCGTACCACAGGGGGCTGTCCTGTCGCCAGTTTTATTTAACATTTTTTTAAGCTCCATTCCATCAACTAAGGATATTCAGTTATATGTGTACGCAGACGATATTGCTTTCTTCGCAAGTAATACCGACCTTCAATCATTATACCAGAGTCTACAAAATTATCTCATTATGATAGAAAGATGGCTTAAAAATATTCATATGACCCTGCACGTAAAGAAAAGTGTGCTCCTTGCATTCTCTTTTCTGCAGCCTATCAACATCTCGTTAATGTACAGTAATGAGCTCATTCCGCAGGCGAATTCCCTTAAATATTTGGGCATCATATATAATGACACATTAAATTGAAGAAGTCACATTGATGATGTGTACTCCAAGGCAACACGGGCCATGGGGTGGCTACGGAATCTTGCAAACCGCAAAGCGGGTTTAAGAAGAGATGTGCTAATAATGATATGTAAACTTTATGTGCGGCCTATCATGGAATTCGGATGTGTATTATTTTCTGGCAGCGCAGCCTATAAAATGAGACCCCTAATACTGCTGGAAAGAGAAGCGTTGCGTTTGTGTCTGGGTCTACCAAAGTTTGTTGCAAATAACGTGTTGTATATGGAAGCTCGCCTACCTTCTCTGCTAAATAGGTTTAAAATTCTTACTGTGCAAGCATTCTTAAAGATATACAGTTCACACCAAAGACTCTCATTTTACGCTTTCATTCAAGAACCGACTTTATTTTTCGAGACCCATTGGTCGCGACTACACACCCCGCAAATAGTATTTGCACAAGCGCTACTAAAGCAACTGAATGTAAAAATTAGACATATTGGTCCAATACACAACCTAAAGTCAATGCTTAGCATACAATTCGATGATATATTTCCTCATAACGCGAAACAATTGGCATATAGGTATTTAAATGGCCATTTAGCAGATTATCTAGCCCACCTAGAGATAAGCAATATCATAGCGACTGATGCATCTGTGTCAAAAGAAAAGGCTGGGGTTGGCATCTTCTCTCCTTCTTTGGACTGGTCCTTTTCGATTCGACTCCCAGATTACACCCCGGTATTCATGGCAGAATTATTGGCCATTGTTCTTGCCCTATGCAAATTACCCTCAAGCGAATCATTAGCAGTTATCATTACAGATTCGTTATCAGTTTGTAATGCACTTTCTGCGGCAGTAAATTCAGAGCTGATGAATACGTTTCGGCATTTAATACCGAAAAACGTAAAAAAACTGCATTTGCTATGGGTACCAGGCCACCGCGGATTATATTTGAACGAAATGGCGGACTCTTTAGCAGCAGTATCCCTGGGTGGGCCCACTATCCCAGTTTTGCCAGATACGGCTTACGTAACCGCGCTAAGGTTCCGAAATGCTTGCCTGCAATGGAGAAAAGGTAATTTGGATAAATTCAAAGATTTCGACTATTTGAGCTATTGCTGGAATAAACAGTGGTGTGTATCTCACCAGTTAGTGTTCACTTATACCAGATTGCGCTGTGCAGTTCCCCAACTAAATTATTACCTCAATAAAGCTCAGCTCAAGGCGTCACCGCTATGCATTTGGTGCAACGAAATTGAAACAATTGAACATTTCTTTTATTCTGTCATCGTTATTCTTATCAGAGAAAAGATTTTTAGTAGCCCCAGGAATACAAGTAAATTTACCAGTAATTTTATCACTTGGCGGAACTTCATTTGGTTACTGCCACAGGGATGTATGCTCCGCTGTGTTTGATTACATCAACGCAACTAAAAGATTACCATGCCAGTGAACCACTACCTTTTCAGATCTTTAGTTTATAATTCGTAGTTATGTCTTTCAAAAACAAAAGATGGTTTGACCGCTTGCTCAGCAAACATTTTTGTTTTTTGGTAGTATTATTTTAAGCTACTTTTTCAGATTAGCTTCATTTTCAGTTTAGTTTCATTTAAGTATCCTGCCACCCGGTTCTTGGCCCATCCCCCTTTGTCGGTAAGCGTCATCCATCAGAGGTCATCAGCATCAGCATAAATTGTGCACTACTGCGGAGCGTCATGCCGAGGTCGATGCCCGGATCCCTCTGGGGTCGGAAGTCTACGCGTCTTTGTGCTGGAGGCAGCATATCGCCCCCATATGAAGTAGACACGCTAGAAATAATAATAACAATATGTGGGACACATACAGAGCAAGTCAGCCAGCTCCAGAACACGACAAACAAAACAGAAGGTGAAAACCAAACATACCCGCGACTAACAGCTGACGTTCCCGGCTGATCTGATGAAATTTCTTCATCGAAGCTAAAATCCGATGTCACCACATCGTTGTCTGATTCCTCACTACTCGAGGAATTCAAAATATCGCTCGTCGAGGCGTCGGCATCGAGCGAAATCGCTTTTTTTTTCCGAGCGCGCGTGGTTTCTGATGTTGACGCCATCGCGTGAATCACATGCGCTTCAACCTCTGAACGGGCGTGACCTTTAAAAATCACCGCCACGAGGTAAAAATGCGAACCGTACAGAAAAAGCAATTCTAGTGCGTGTACCATCGCCTAGAAAGCGCTACAAGTCCAAAGGCACGAAATAGGCACGAAAATAGATTTTAAGCAAGTAGACTTAACTAGAAGGAGGTTATCTGATTGGTGGCTAAAGTCAAGGCACGAATGAAAATTAAACTCTTCACTGCAAGGTACAAATCCTCAAACTCACCTTTTAAGGAAAAAAAATAAATATAGTTTTGGGTTCCTTAGGTATTACGGCTTAGTGGCGCTAGCCACTGCCCAATCTAAAGGGTACAGCCATATCCATCCATCCATCCATCCACGGTGTTTTTTTGAAAAATAGGGGCGCGAAATCATCGTTCACCGGTGAACAATGCCTAGTGGCGTGGTAAGGAAAAGTCAAGTGACTGCAGACGTGCAGCCGTGGCCACGCCCGTGTACAGCGTGCGAGCAGCTAGTTCTTGCTCCGCGGCGCAAAACCTTGAGACAGTATCGGGCTCTTATTGATGAATCAGGAGCATTCGTGTCCTAGTTGTGAGGCTGTCCACATCAGACCCCGATACTGCCTCAAGGTTTCGCCCCACAGAATTGAAACTGGCTACTTGCGTGCTCTACACAGACGTGGCTGTGGCTGTACATTTCCTGGAAGCACGTCGCCTCAATGTTCGTCACTTTTCGCTAGGACACAAATATTACAAAAGAAAAAAAAGGCTTTATTTATGGTAAATTATGCCACTACCGTGCTGTGTTGGGATTCGTACTCGTCAGAATCGTCTATCATGGAACTCAGAAGCACCGATGACACTTAGACGGGCTCGGCCGGTAGGATTCACCTTTGTTGCAAACCACGGTGGCACAATAGAACCGTGAAAGCCAGACTTTCTGGGGCTCGTTCATATCTAAGGTAAATGTTTGTGTATTTTAGCGTCGCACGCAATTTCACGGTTAACCTATAAAGCACGGCCCATGTAATTTAGTATGCAAGAATTGCCAAGGTTGGGTTTCTAGCATGGCGACAACAAGTGGCGGCTGTATTCTGGTTTACCAATGGAAGGAGCAATTGTGAACCAGATATCACACTTTTCTGGTAAACTGCGCGGTGATATAGGACGTCTACTGTAACTGTGGACAGCGGCACATTCAGTCTTATAAAAATCACAACAAAGAAGAACATTGCGCTTGTGAAACTACGTAAGTACGTGAACGGAATGAAAACATGCATGGTCAAATTCTGCGCTCCACGAAAATTCAGATGGTCTCCACGCTGCAAGGATAAAAATAAAACGTGCTAGAAAGTATGATGGTCACCTTTGTCTTTTTTTTTCGACCGTAAATATATTTTACTGCATATTCCGGAAGGAAACACTGGAAATAACAAGTGACTCCACATACTGCCACGTTGTTCTCCATCATGCCGCCATCATCATTGAAGCCGCCATCGCGCGACTGTCATTAAAACTTGTTCATAAAGTCATCTTCCAAACAAGTTCTGCATGGCCGCTGTCAGCCAGCATTTTCCACTGTGACCATCATTGGCTATCCAACCACCACAACCACTGCCGCAAAAAACTCGCCACCGCCACCACCCCTGCTACCTTTTTTCCACTCTCGCCATCATCAGTCGATATGAACACTACAGCTTCCAGCATATTTACTATTATTTCAACCACATTCACTATTCTTTGCGCCATATCTACCCATTCCAGCATCCACCTACCCAGGACTTTCATTTAGGAGGCCAAGCCCCCGAGATGTTGAGTTCAGCTTGAAGCCTTACTGAAAAGAAAGCCGAAGCATTGACCTCGTTGGAAACGTGCTCTTATGCGACTCTGGGTTAGTGTCCCATCAACACTTAGGCGCCCGTCCTTAAAATTATTCACGAGACACTGCGGAATTGAGAAGTGCCGGGCACATTCGAAGAGCTCATTCTGGTGGCAAGGTATTGACGCAGAAATTTAAGGAATCCCTAAGACCTCCCACAGCTGGTTTAAACAGAGCACCGACCGAAAGTTACCTCTACAACACACGAACCTTCCAGATCGGCCCTCGCCATGAAAGGGAAATAGAAAATTTTTTTCGGGAGGGGGGGGGATGCGGTGGCTGGTAGTAACGGATTATTTTACACGATGCGCGCGGCCGGTACCACTGAATAACCTGGCCTCCTCAGTAGTAATAAACAACTGCAAATACATTTTCGCTAGACATGATGTCAAGAAAGTAGCAGTGTAGGTTGATGGGCCGCAATTCTCAAGAGCCCTGGTTGCTGAATTTGCATAATTAGCAACCGAGTACAACTTTCAACTCGTGCTGTTCAGTCCCCCTATCAACACAGCAACCGAATGGCAGAATTCGTCATAAAAATTACGGAAGGGCCTTTAAAGAACTGTTGATACTTACAAACCAATCTCGCCTACAGGGCAAGTCTATTGAACAACGAATACAACCCCGCCAAGCTGCTCACGGGGATAACACAGCGCATGCTACTGCCCCCGTCCATGAAACGCCATCAGCCTCAACCATCAGGCTTCCAAAAATGGCATCTTTCAAGACGTCGCATTGTCAGCGCCAATAGAGCTACTACGACCAATGCCATTAAATGCGCGATCTGCCACAGTTATTCCAAGGAACAGAGGTATGTGTGGATAGACCTGCAAAAAGATGGGGTCGTTCGAGGAAGCGCTGACGAGCCGATGTCATACCGGGTCGACTACAGGGAAACCTCTCGGCGGAGAATTGCACCAATCTTGTCCCGCTGCCTACGATAAGACGCTCGAGCAACAACGCCACCAAGAGGAGGATCGCCGGGAATTTGAAGTGATGAAACAAGCAGTGCACAGCAGTTTCACAGCTCCTTTCATTATCGCACACGAAGTGGAAGGTGCGTGCTTCTTCCAAAACTATTTCGTGCACCAGAACAAGAGAACACTAAAAAAAATTCTGCCATATCCACGAAGTGAATGATGATGAGTGGGCGAAGCTCCGGAGGTAAACCTGGTAAACCATGAATCCTCTGTACATTTTGCCCACTCGATTTTATTACACCGCTCCCCCTAGCGTACGTCGCCGCACTAAATCGAACGATTGCCTTCAACCAATGACACGCGCCATATGTGACATCATTCCTATTTTATAAGATCTCGCGTCTTTCATCAACTACAAGTACCGCTTTCTAGTTTATAACATCTTGCATCTTTTCATCATCAGCTACAAGTACCACCTTCTAGTAAACACTACAAGAACTAAACGAGAGGTGGCTACATGGATGGATGGATGGATGCTATGAGCGTCCCCTTTATAACGGGGTGGTGACAAGTATGCCACCAGGCTCGACAAAAAAAAAACTTTTTTCCCCTTTTTTTTTTATGTTGGCCTAATGCCTCTACTTCGATAAATTCTATCTTAATGGAAAAAAGGTAAATTTTCAGCTTAAGTTCTCTGCCATTTACGGCACACTGTCTATATTTTATTTTTCCAATATTTATTTTTGTCCTTTCTCTCTAATTTTCTGCCACCAATACTCTAACCGTCTCTTACTTATTTCAATCGCGGGTGTGTTCAGCTTTCCATTGTTGTCCCTAAAACCCAAGGCTTCCTGTAGGCTCGTGCCCAAACGTACACCTGGGTGGATATCTCCACATTCAATCAGAACATGCTCCGCCGTTTCCTTATCTTTCCCGCAGCATGTGCATTGTTCTTCTTCTTTACTGAATCTTGCTTTATAACTACGCGTTCTAAGGCAACCCGATCTCGCTTCAAACAGTAAAGCGCTTCCCCTTGAATTATCGTAAAATGCCTCCCTCCTTATTTCATTTTTGCCCTTTCGGTAGTTACTCAGAGCCGGTTTTTTCTCCATAGCTGCCATCCAGTAAATCCTCTCCGCCTCCCTGACTTTTCCCTTAACGCTCTTTGTTGACATATGGCTCACAATACCAGCCGTATATTTACTAGTGAGTCTTCTAGTTCTTTTTCTCCACTGTGTGTCCACGCTCTTCCTATACAAATAACGGAACACCTTCTCTGCCCATCTACTCTCCTTCATATTTCTTAGCCTTTCTTCGAACTTTATTTTGCTCTGCGCTTCCCTCGCCTCAAAACCTGCCCACCCCATATCGCCCTTTACAGCCTCGTTTGTCGTCTTCCCGTGAGCACCCAACGCGAGGCGTCCCAGAGTCCTTTGATTTACATCCATTCCCGATTGCACCTCTGCCCTCATGCACACCACTGAGTTCCCAAAAGTAAGCCCTGGAACCATTACACCCTTCCACAGACCTCGAAGCACCTCATACCTATTGTATCCCCACAACGCTCTGTGCTTCATTATTGCCGCATTCCTCTTTCCTTTTGCTGCCGAGGCTTTTTCCTGTACCTCCATGTATCTATCACTCTCATTTACCCATACTCCAAGGTACTACAGGAGACGGTACCGCCATCTAGTGAACACATACAGGAGACGGTACCACCATCTAGTGAACACTGCAAGAACTAAACTAGATGTGGCTACATGGATGGATGGATGCTATGAGCGTCCCCTTTATAACGGGGTGGTGACAAGTATGCCACCAGGCTCGACAAAAAAAAAACCTTTTTTCTTTTTTTTATGTTGGCCTAATGCCTCTACTTCGATAAATTCTATCTTAATGGAAAAAAAGGTAAATTTTCAGCTTAAGTTCTCTGCCATTTACGGCACACTGTCCATATTTTATTTTTCCAATATTTATTTTTGTCCTTTCTCTCTAATTTTCTGCCACCAAAACTCTAACCGTCTCTTACTTATTTCAATCGCGGGTGTGTTCAGCTTTCCATTGTTGTCCCTAAAACCCAAGGCTTCCTGTAGGCTCGTGCCCAAACGTACACCTGGGTGGATATCTCCACATTCAATCAGAACATGCTCCGCCGTTTCCTTATCTTTCCCGCAGCATGTGCATTGTTCTTCTTCTTTACTGAATCTTGCTTTATAACTACGCGTTCTAAGGCAACCCGATCTCGCTTCAAACAGTAAAGCGCTTCCCCTTGAATTATCGTAAAATGCCTCCCTCCTTATTTCATTTTTGCCCTTTCGGTAGTTACTCAAAGCCGGTTTTTTCTCCATAGCTGCCATCCAGTAAATCCTCTCCGCCTCCCTGACTTTTCCCTTAACGCTCTTTGTTGACCTATGGCTTACAATACCAGCCGTATATTTACTAGTGAGTCTTCTAGTTCTTTTTCTCCACTGTGTGTCCACGCTCTTCCTATACAAATAACGGAACACCTTCTCTGCCCATCTACTCTCCTTCATATTTCTTAGCCTTTCTTCGAACCTTATTTTGCTCTGCGCTTCCCTCGCCTCAAAACCTGCCCACCCCATATCGCCCTTTTCAGCCTCGTTTGTCGTCTTCCCGTGAGCACCCAACGCGAGGCGTCCCACAGTCCTTTGATTTACATCCATTCCCGATTGCACCTCTGCCCTCATGCACACCACTGAGTTCCCAAAAGTAAGCCCTGGAACCATTACACCCTTCCACAGACCTCGAAGCACCTCATACCTATTGTATCCCCACAACGCTCTGTGCTTCATTATTGCCGCATTCCTCTTTCCTTTTGCTGCCGAGGCTTTTTCCTGTACCTCCATGTATCTATCACTCTCATTTACCCATACTCCAAGGTACTTGTATTCACTTACCCTCGGTATTTCTTGGCCTTGTATGGACACCGTCTGATCACAGGGATCATTGAATACCATCAATCCACACTTCGTTACACTGAATCCTAGTCCAAGAGCTTCACCTTCCCTTCCGCATATATTCGCCAGCTGCTGTATATCATCTCGACTGTCCGCAAATAAGACGATATCGTCCGCATAAAATAAACCTGGAAGCTTCTGCTCAATCATCATGCCGCCCTGTTTGTGTGACAGATTAAAACCAATGTTGCTACCTTCTAGCGCTTTTTCCATACTCACCATGTACAGCATGAATAACAGCGGGGACAAAGGACATCCCTGTCTCAGACCCCTGCTAACCTCAACGTTCTCTTTGCTACGCATTCCTTCCCACTCTATGCAAACTGTATTTTCTCGGTATATCTCCCTCAAAAGCTGTATACAGTCGTCGCCCATGCCCATTCCTTTCAATATATCCCACAAAATTTCCTGATTAACGTTGTCGTATGCCCCAGTTATGTCTAGAAAAGCCACGTACAAGGGCCTATTCTCTATTTTAGATATTTCTATACACTGAGTGAGAACAAACAGGTTATCGTCTAACCGCCTGTCGACTCGAAATCCGTTCTGAAGTTCTCCCAAAATATCGTTATGTTCGGCCCATGTTTCTATTTTCATTTTTACTGCTTGCATCGCCAACCTGTATAGTACCGATGTAATGGTTAGTGGTCTATACGAGCGAATCTTGTCCTTTTCTCTCTTGCCTTTATAGATTAAGTTCATTCTACTTTGTCGCCAACTGGCCGGTATTTGTCCGTCCTTTAAGCTTTTTTCTACTGCTTTTAACAATGCTTCTTTAGTGTTATGTCCTAGTTCGTTAATGAGGCTAACGGGAATCCCATCTAAACCCGCGGCAGTGCGCTTTGGAATTTTTCCTTCGGCCTTTTTCCAGTTGAAATTATCAAGTACTAGCTCTTCCTCTGTTGCTTTCTCCGCCACACTTTTACTCACCGGGGAGATCCCTTGGACGCTCTTTTGAAACGAATCGGCTGTTACCTTTTGGATGTAACCTAGCGCTTCGTACCCTTCCAATTGATTTCCTCCTTCATCTAGAATATGTTGTTGCGTTGTGACAGACTTCCTACCTAGCGCCTTTATGTAGCTCCAAAAAATCCTAGGCGCGGCCTCCTTTTTTTCGTGTATCTCTGTCATCCAGCGTTCACTTTCACCTTTAATTTTTGCCTCTACCAATTTCTGTACAAGGGATTTTTTCTCTAAATATATTTCCCATATTTTTTTGACTTCGTCCTGCGGCCGCTTCTCCTTTTTTGCCTTTCTATGCGCCCGTGATGCTTCGCGTCGCTTCTCGATCGCCTCCCAGATTTCCTTGTTCCACCAACTTTTTGGCTTCCTTTTTCCTTTCCAGCAAACAGTTTTCTTCTCTTTCCCTATCTCCTTCGTCATTAGATGTAACAGCTCACTATACTCCCAGTCCTTGCCTGGTATTTCGCCTACTTCTTCCTCGACTCTTGCGGCTATATTTATTATTTGTTTGTCATTTAAATACGAGCTGCCAGACTTTGATTCCATGCTCATATTTTCAGTTTCGTATCCCATTTGTAATGTTATTCGTTTATGATCACTACCCAAGCTGTTAATGCCTTCCTCGTCTATCCTCATTTCTGTCAGTTTGTGGTAAATTCCTTCAGTCATGAGACAATAATCAATACTTGATTGCTTGTTTCCGACTTCCCATGTGATCTGGCCGTCACATTTAGGCCCCGTGTTAACTATCTCCAGACTATGTTGCTCGCAAAGATCTAGTAATAACTTCCCATTGGTGTCTGAATAACCGTCAAGGTCATGTATGTGGGCATTCATGTCCCCTAGAAGGATGATTTCGGCCCCATTACCAAATTCCTTAATATCCGCACTCATGCAATCCACTATCTCCTGATTCTTTTCTCTGCAGTTATTCCCCGTCCACAAGTAGGCTATCCCTAGCCACGTTTCCTTTCCACCTACTGTGCCCAGAACCCAGAGGTGCTCTGAACACGTCTGTTTCACTCTAACCCATTTGGCTCCGCGGTGAATTAGCATTCCTACACCCCCACCTTTCCTTTCCGATATGGTCCTGTTACACCCTTCCCAAACATAATCTTTAATATGTGGTGGCTCTTCCAAGTCTCTAAGGTGTGTTTCTGTAACCGCATACACGCCTATCTGTTCTTTGTTTAACTGCTCCACGAAGTGAATGCAGGGGACGGTACCGCCATCTAGTGAACACTGCAAGAACTAAACTAGAGGTGGCTACATACAGGCTACAGGGGACGCACAGCCCACGCCCTAAGGAGCTTCGCCCCTAAAAAATGGCAGCATATCCATGGGGTGAATGGTGGAGAGTGGGGTGAAGCATCCGTCCATCCATTCGTTCTTGCATCAGTCCGTCCATGCGTCCGTCTGTGTGACCGTCCATGTGTCCATCCGCCCGTGCATGCGTCCATCCGCCCGTCCATGCGTGCATCTGTCCGTGCGTCCTGACGTCCATCCGTGCTTCCGTCCTTGCGTTCGTCCATGCATCCGCCCCTGCGTCCATCCATGCGTCCATCCGTCCGTGCAGCCATCCACGCGTCCGTTCATGCATCTGTCTGTGTGTCCGCTCGTCCATCTAGTCAACACTGCAAGTACCACCATCTCGCATCTTTTCATCATATATTCCATATAGAAGCACCGCCATCCAGCGCACATTCCAAGGACTAAACGAGAGGTGGCACACGCACGCTTTCTTACGGCTTGCGCTTCGTGTCTACTCCCCCCCCCCCTTTAACCACCTTGATTTCATGGTATATACTAGTTCACTGTATTCATGGCACTGCGGTCCAACACTATCTAAACATTTCTAAAACCAAGGAGGCTACGCCCAGCGAGTATAACGTAGCAACCCTTTCTTGTCAAATAGTGTTCAATATACATGCCAATGGCTGCTAATGGGGAATGAGAGACAGGATAATTCTCTTTTAGTTAACGCGCCCGTTGCGAATTTTTTATTGTTCAACAACTCACAGGAGAAATCTCCCGCTGGCACCACCTTGCAAGTCGAAGCGTAAGACATGTTACGTACTACGACGAGGGATGAACAGGTGCCGCTTTACGGAGCTTCGCCCCTCAAAGAGGCAAAGAAAGACGTGATAAGAAAGATTGCCAGATATGGCAGCGGCAATGATGGCAGTTATAGCGCAACGAAGGCACCAGTGATGCGGCCAATAGAAGCCGCTGGTTTCCTATAATAAGGCGGTTCTTTTTGTATTGTTGTTGCTTGCAAGGAAGAAGCCCGCCCCCTTCTTACCGTTTCTACGCGACGCTAACACTATCGTGGCCTATGTGTATATATCCATAGCTCTCTGTGCACTATCCAGGGTGGTGATCAGAGTGCTGGTGGTGGTGTTTTTGTTTGATGTCTACATGTTGGCTATATAAGAGCCTGATAGGTATTCGTCCTCTTAGTGGTCTATATTCCACATTGGCAATACTTACGATGCGTAAACCAGTACGATGGTGTAAATGAGCATTCTCCGGCTTCTTACAAGGTCGACGAAGCTGGGTTTTTTCTTTGCGGATTCTTCTTCCTAGTCATATTCGGACAACACAACATAACACAAATATCAATAATGAACTGGAAAGCATACGCCACCTTTTTAAATAAGCACTTTGTGCTCTGCTTTCTATCAATACACATAGAGAGACTGTGATATACTGCTTTTACGTAATGTATCCTGAGTGTCGACCTGCATGCCTCAGCGATTGTGTGCGAGATAGAATGCACCCTAACGATACGTCTGTTATTTTCGCACAATGTAAGTCAACAGCTGATCACTTTCATCCCAGCATCTAGAGTGTGAAGCACAAGCACAGAAAACATAGGTCCTATTCAGCCCGACGTCTAAAATTCCACCTATAGCGTAAACGAAAGATTTTGATGTCCTAAAAAATTAAGGCGTCACTTTTGTTGAGCGCAGATCTGAAAATTGTAGGAGTGAATGGCTGGCGAGATGGAACACATTCATCGTTGCGTCGAGAGTGGATGTTCCCTTTTTGTAATTTATCAATTAGTGCGCTACTCAACTATGCATCCCAAGAAATCATAAAGCAGGCTAGCAAAAAGGGCAGATCAGAGCGAAAGAAATTTTGCGGGCTAAGGAAATAATGCGGTGTATTAGGATAATTGGCAAGACTATTTTTCTTGTGCAATTTCAGTGCGCTCGTTCTAGTTGGGTTAACTGTATGTTTGTACACGGCAATTGGCATGCAAGATATTTTAACTCTTAAAAATTTGGATTGTGCATCCAGAACGGGGCTCTTTCAATCCCATAGCTTCAGTATTTCCCAAACGTGTTGGAGCTCAAATTCATGGGCATACGCTTGCACAGAGTATGTATATAAACCGGCGAGTATGACAGCGTTGAAAATGCCTATTCACATTCACTCTATCAAATGCGTTTCTTGAAATGTTCCCTACAACTTTTTCATTTTGACAGTTATAACCACTCTACAAAATACCGCTTTTGAGTAGAAAATACTCTGCCAGAATTAAACTCAATATATGTAACTGGCTGAACGTATCAGTAATTGCCGTAGCACCAGTAACTTGTTGACGTCATTGTTTTGGTTGGACAGACTAACCTGTTCCATTAATTTGGTGCAAACCCGCAAGCAAGGCATAATGCTTAGTTTTTGTAGTTTTAATACCCACTGAAAGACTTATTGGGTATGAATTGATGTATGTAATCTTCGAAGTCATCAGGGCTCCTGTATCCAGTAAATATTGGTGGTCGTATGGCAATGTCGCCTAATAAATCTTGCACACGTGAAAGGGGAAAACATAGCGACTGGAATCATAGACAAGCCCCGCCGCGGTGGTCTAGTGGCTAAGGTACTCGGCTGCTGACCCGCAGGGCGCGGGTTCGAATCCCGGCTGCGGCGGCTGCATTTCCGATGGAGGCGGAAATGTTGTAGGCCCGTGTGCTCAGATTTGGGTGCACGTTAAAGAACCCCAGGTGGTCTAAATTTCCGGAGCCCTCCACTACGGCGTCTCTCATAATCATATAGTGGTTTTGGGACGTGAAACCCCACATATCAATCAATGGAATCATAGACAAGCCCACGCAAGAACAATTCAATGTGTGCCACAGAGAGCACGGCCGGTGAACAATAACGCATGCGCTGTGGCAGCAACGAGGATTTCGCAAGGTAAGGTGCACTTACCTGCAAAATTTTCTTTCTCAACTGCACCAAAACAATGTCAATGTCGTCGACGTGCAGTCTGTTATCTGTGCATGCTTTGAGGATTACTTTACGAGCTGCGGACATCTTGCCTTTCGCTATAAGCCAGCGCGGGGACTCTGGAAGGAACCTGCCGACAGAGAGGAAAGCAGTAAACAGCGGTAACGACAACCCAAGATATCGTTATGAAGTACACCGTAGTGGAGAGCTCCAGAAACCAAGGTCACCTACCGTTCTTTAGCGTCCATTACCATTACACATTACAGGGGAATATATCGTTTCACGTATGTCGAAATGCTACCGCCAGGCCTTGGATCGAACCCACGACCTTCGTGTAAGCGGCTGAGCACCATAATCACTATACTTCAGAGTTGTACACAGTTAACTACAATAATAATTACAACAATTACAGCCACGCTTTCTGAGAAAACGGTATTACCAGGAAGATGTGTTCCGTCAAGTTCCCTGTTTGAAAGTATTACCACGCACTACAATGCCAGTAAAGCTGTATCAAAGCGATCTTCAAGAAAATGTTGACAAAACGCAGCCATGGCGCCAGAAAGTTGAACGCCTTTGAAGTACCTCAAGATCTTTGTTATTACGGGAAAGGCCTGTTAATAACGGGCCGAAGTCGATTACTGGAAAGCAAAAATGTGAAGCTTCCGCGGCCTTCTAATGAATGAGGCCAATGTACATTTTTCTTCGTACACTAACGAAGGCGAAGTAAGTGGAGCCTAGGACGTGGGAGAATTAGGTTCCGCGAAACTACGGGAAGCTCGTGGGCATACAATAGGATGTGCCTGAAAAAAAAAAAAACAGGGCCAACATCAATCGTTGCAATTGTTGGGTTGGGTGCTTCTAAACCTCTGATAATATGCGTCTTCTGTTAAATATTGTGATTGCTTACGAAAGCTTTTTAAAAAGGGCTGTGAATGAGCTATATCGATATTTTTTGGTTGTCAGATCAGTAAATTTTGCTCGCCGTACCAATTTCGCCCTGTACAATTCACTACAGCGTCATCAATTTTTCAAAGTTGTGATAAATTAATAAAGCTGGTTTAACATTTTGAAACAATTTCGATAAGGTAACCACGTAAGTTACGAAGGAAAGAGATATTTTTTTCTTGCCGCGTGATAGTTTGACACAGTACCCCGAGACTGTAATTCAAGAATCCTTGCCTTAATGAGCCCAGAAAACTGGGCACAAAGCAAATATCACACGTCCACAGCACTAACGTTTGGTCCTGTGTGCTTGTAGCCTTTTCCCTGTTTGCACATTTTGCTCTGCTTTCTACAACATTGTAATGTCAATTGGCCCATAGACCAACTCTTCTGCAGCTGAAGATTGCCGGGCACCAAATTGAAGTCATACATACCTCACAAGTTCTCGCGCTATGCTGAACACCAAGAATTTTCTATATCACAATGAAGCGTCATCATAACTTCAAATAATTTTGACTAGGTCTCACTGACTCCAACAGACACATGAGTCATCCGGACATTTTGCGCGAAGATATTTTCCAAAGGCTAATTACTATGGTGATAATTCACCTTGTGAAATAAAACAGACACTCGTTTTTGCTTCTCACCAAGACCAAATGATGAAGGCCAGAAAAGGAGTGGTGATAGCCCATTGCAGCATCCTCCAGTCTTGCATGAACCACGCCAAGCCAGGAAGCATGATGATGCCAAGGGAGAAGCCAACGCCGAGCGCCAGAGCGGCGGCGGTCCTCTTCTTTAGGCCGATCACCTCCATAACTGCAACCACGTGGCGTAGGACAATTTCGACCAGCGTGAAAAGTTGAGATACCATCACACAGAATATAAAGCTGAATATACCTGCTGCATTTGCAGGTAACTTTAGGTTTATATTACCACGCTATTTGAAAGCGGGCTGATATATACTCTGCAGTTCACCAGATTACACTCAATAATTCCTCAGAAATTCAAAGGTCCTTCAGACCTAGCGGTCGCAGAAACAGCACACATCAAGTAGGCCAAGGAGAACTTTTGAGCCTGACCTTAACCATGTACCACAAAAAACCTTTAGTTTTACATACCAAGCCCAAGATAACATTGACACAAACCATAGGGACCCCCTGTCCATAATTTTTCTGCTGCTGAAGTTCTATAAGGTGCGATAAAACTATTACGCTGCCCGTTTCGTATTTCGAGACCATCAAAATGCGGCTGCCGTCTGTTTGCACCGAAACAACTTTCAGAAGCTGGACAGAGCATAAAACTTAGCTGGTAAGCAGCAACGGTGGGTTTGGTCGTTCTCGTCCACAAATTTGGAGGCACGCAGTAGATGTTTAGGTGCGCTTTTTCAATAAGTTATTTACGCCTGGCACACTGACAACAACTACCAGCCTAAACTTTAATGTAGCACTTGGCAACCCTGTTTTAGATAGCCAAATTCATCAGAAGGCCTTCGCCTGCCCCTTACTGACTGGCGTGTCAACTTTGAGAGAATCAGCGCTAGAAAGGCCTCAGGCAATGGTACAAGGCGGAATTTTTCTAATAGAAACCACTCGCTTCGTACAATAACACATTTAGCCAGTGTGTGCTTTGTTTCCTATGGACACTAGGAAATCCTTTGTAAACACTTGAGCTATACAGTGAATTTGTGGCATGTTTTTTTTTTTTTCAGAGCAAGGGCAGCTGAAAATAAACCTAACTGGTTTATATATGCATCATATATAACTGGAAAAGAAACTTAACTGGACCTTATATGAGTTTTACTTAACTGATGTCAAGTAAAACCCATCTAAGGTCTCGCACAATGATGGCCCCACCGTGGTGGTCTATTGGCTAAAGTACTCGGCTGCTAACCCCCGCTCGCGGGATTGAATTCCGGCTGCGGCGGCTGGATTTCCGATGGAGGCGGAAATGTTGTAGGCCCGTGTGCTCAGGTTTCGGTGCACGTTAAAGAACCCCAGGTGGTCGAAATTTCCGGAGCCCTCCACTACGGCGTCTCTCATAATCATATGGTGGTTTAGGGACGTTAAACCCCACATATCAATCAATCGCAAAATGATGACACTACTTTGCATCACTTCACCCTTTTCAATCTCCTGATTACTAACTCCTTAACATGCATTGCCAGAAATTCTCAGAAACACAATCAACGTAAGCCCGAAAATTTATGCAGCCAACCATTTGTAGGCAAGCCGATATACAGATAAGCTCAGTCGTCTTTTGAAGAGGACTGTCAAAGCTTGCTCGCTCCTCAATTTTCTTTATTAATTCCTCTATCATACGGTAGCACTTGTGACAAGTCACGTCCACATCCCGTGTGCATTACTATATGCGTGTTCGGCAAACAGCAAGATTATATACACATAGAGGAATGAAAGGGGCAACCTTACGCAAACAGAAAGATGAGGACCGCCCCATTCCTAAGCCAGAGCCGAGCAGCGCTCTTGATGCCACAAGGATGGAAAATGACGGAGACACTGCGACACAAACGCTTCCGAACAAGCAGATGACGTATCCGGCTGTTACGATGGGTCTCCGGCCTATCCTGACAAGTTCGAAAGAAAATCGATAATCTGATAAAAGTATACGCATACTTTGAATGAATAAGGCATAAGACATAGATACAAAAAATGAGATGTGCTTGTGCATATTCCCAACTCGATGCTATGCACCTTTACAAACCTGTTCAACTCGCTACACTTAACAGAGAATACTGATGCGAATTGACTCTTGATCATAAAATATCATCTAATTAATTTATTAGGGTACCTTCGGCAGAATGGCTGTACATGTGAGTTGTTAAAGCAGCACTACAAAAAAAAGTGATGACTTAAACGCGAGTTGTCATTAGTCGAGCTACGTGTATAATGTTGCCTTGAAACTTGATAGATCAATGTAGGCACTGAAACCGAAGTAGGGCAAAAAATTACAGCAAAGCAGAGATAGGCGACTAGGCTATAAAATGAAGTCATATAACATTTGTGCGTCATATATAGGGTCTACATGGTTTTTAGAGAATTATACACTATGTTCTTAATCAGGAACGCTGAATAGGCTTATAGATGGACTGGAGCAATAAAACTTTCGTGTACCTTGTGTAAGCGCTACGGGCTGTTTTCACATAATGAGAAAGCGTAAGCTCCATCAATTCTATGCGAAATAGCTCACTGTGTTTACGTACGTTATGAACACCATAATCGTGGTTGTTACATGATGTATTCACTAAGCAACAATAAATGAAAATAAGTGAACTGCAGCCTAAATGTCTTAAATTCTCCATCATATATGCCTCCAAGGTGTAGTGCCCTGTCACCAACTCCAAAACATGTTAACACGACTGGCCTAACGTTTACGTTGCGAATGTTGACACGACTGAAAAAGTGCATTTTAGTAGCGGGGACACTCAGCTTCATTTTTATCGTCTCTATTTGTCGCTTAACGGACACTTTAAAAACGCACGACTTCACATACTTGTCTCCGAGTGAGGACACCAGTGTGCCCACGAGCATTCCGACCATCGTGGCAGTCTGCGCGAGACTTCGCATCCAAGCTCGGTCGCAAACGAGGTCCCACTGTGTTGAGCATAGAAATACTTCCTTCATTCAGTACAATGCGTTCTGTGTAATATGAGTACCCTTGCACCTCACGGACGTCTCTGCGTCTAAATTCAAAGGTATGCAATGGGTGCTTTTTAACCCCTTCCCGAACAAATTCTTACCCTTGGGTTATGCTCCGGACATTTTAGTAGCAGTCACTTAATAACAGTGTTCAATAACGCGAGGCCATAAAGCTACACGCAGAGTTGATGTGGCCGTGATGAAATTATATAGCCATCCTAAAACAGAAAATGCGCAAAATTTCATCGAAGTTATAGAATTTGTTTGGTCTATTGTGAGTAAAGACGAGTTTCAACACAAAGCGCCGACCAGAAATCACAATTGATATGAAACGCAGAATCAGACGCAACCATGTTTTTTTTTTTAATTGTTGCGGCGTGTGGAATTCAATAAATAAGAAGCCACGAAAGGACCCTGCTTCAAAATGCGGATACTTTCAAATGTTCAGATGGCTTCAATGAACGTTATCAAGAGCTCTGCAAATTGGTATCGTGGGCTTAGGCCTCGTCTATGTTTCAGCCAAGGGTTGTTGGCCGTTGGCGGCTTCGTCAGCTTCCTGGTTGTACGCAATGAAATCAAGGTGCTTTTCAAATACAAGGCAAATATTGCAAAGGTTCTAAAGGGATACTTCTAACCTTTCAAAAATATTTACGCTGGCCACAAGGGCACGTACTAAAATGACAGCGCATATTTGGTCGGCGCGTTTTGGCCCATTGTTTCTTGCAAGGTTTCATGGGTTAACTACGTGTAAAATTGTGTGACTTTGTGCTAATATACCATATTTTGTGCATAATAGTGAGATTGATAGCTGCAGCTGGTCACGGCTAGATTTCGTACTGAGTGCGATGGTTAGTTCGCGTAAGCTGGTGCTGTCTCTCAAGTAACTGCATGTAACAATTATCGCGCACTTAAGGCTGAATGGCCACTGACTTTGAGCTTTCTTATATTCTATATAGGGAAGAGTAAATCACCACCATCACTTTTCGAGCGCTTTCATGCTGGTAACAAATCTGCATACTAAAGCTTTAACATGCGATTACAGCATCTCCACCCTACCCCACCTCAACACCTAAAAGAAAACACATGTGGCCAACTCACTTCTTGTACCATGGATCCCTTGTAGTAGCTTCGTCCATACTCCCACGTTTTACAAGGCAGTGACGTGTTTCTCAGTAGCACAACTTCTTCTACCGTAACATCAAACTGAATGAATTCGCAGTGGTGACGGGTATCAGAGGATGAATTGGGCAACGCAAGTAGTTCCCGTTGCCCCGATGTTATGTTTCCTACAAGTGTTTCTGGCATGGCGCACCAGTACTCCACCGTCGGGAAGAAGAAGCTGTATATGACAAGGTGAATGGCACTCGGCGCTTCTCGAAGCAGCGTGAAAAGATAGACGTTCCTCTGAAACTTGCCGTAATCTCCAATTACATTCGTGACGTCCATAGTGACTTGTTCCTGGAATCTATATCAGCGTCGGTGCTCAGAAAATTGAGCGAGGGCAGCCCTGCATTACTCCTCGAATGCAATCACCTGTCAAAAAAAGAGAAAAAGCTCACCTTTACCTTACAACTGAATACGACAGGTATTCAAGCCTTTATTACAACAATTCTCTCGAAATACACATAATTTTATCCAGAGAAACACGCTAATTAGCATCGTGAGCAGCGCAATGTGGCCACCTGGTTGTGTTCAGCGTAATTCACATAAGGTACTGTACTTGCAATATCATTTTAGCCCACCGGGCAAGGAAAAATCGCGGACAGGTGCCACCACGTGTCTTTTTTGTTAAACTCGCAATGTTCTCTACGTCTCTAGAGTGAGATGGTGTGGTGGTACGCGGTGCATAGAAATGGCTCAGCAGCAAGTAAGGCCAGTACTGAAGCTTTCTTTATGCGCTTCCGATGATTACATGTGTTTTCGTAAAATTCTTGAGGAAGTATACGGTAAATATGGGAAAATGTAGACTTTTTTATGCTATGTGTATTGAAACCTGCGCACACACAGGAATGACGTACGGAATATTTCATTAGGGATCATTTGAATACCTGCGTTGTTGTTGTTGTTGTTTCCCTGTAGAAATGGCTCGTACCCAAAAAAGGGGATTGGCCGATTTTAAGGTGAATTTGCCCTAAACTTTCAGCATTGTGTCATTCCTACAATTTTTTTTTGTAACTTAATTTTGATTTGAAATACCGATATCAAGTTTGAAAAAAAGAATAAGAAAAATTTTGAGACAGCAATTTAGCAAGAAAATCGTTTAGTCGCAGTGATGTATTCTTGAACGGCGAATAAAACATCCCTGTGGCTGAAACCCAGTGTAGAGGCTCCAAATGAAAGAAGATCAGGCTGTGATAGTTGCAAGCCCAGTCTTTGAAGAGGTGGTGCTAGTATGCTTTGCCTGAATAAATCGAAACGGCGACAATGTAATAAAAAATGACTGATCGTTTCCTCTTGATTACAGTAAATGCACATAGGGGAATTCAATATGCCTGATCTATGCAAGTAATAATTGAGGGAGGTAACGCGGCAACGAAATTTCGTGATGACAACTTCAATCATCCTTGATTTAGTCAGTTCACTGCGCCAGGGAAATAACAAGTGTTTGTACTCTGGAGAAGCCGTCAGTGCAGGGTCAGATAAATTTTGCCTGATTTTAAGTGTGCGAAATCGCGCCACCGTAATGTATACTGTATGGGGGAAAATAGGAATAATTGGTGTCGAAAGGGATGCCTTCGCAAGAGAATCAGCTATTTCGTTTAACAACAAACCTTTGTGCCCTGGTGTCCAGATTAAATGAATACTTCGGAGATGACAGGGGATCAACGATTTAAAAAGTTTCACTATAGGTGAGTGACCAGATGCGGACAGAGAAGAGCACACTGATAATGAATCAGTTATGACTGCTACAACTGGAATGGAAATATTTACCTTTCGCAAAGCTAACATTATTGCCATGAATTCAGCCAGAAAGACAGGAAGAAAGTCTGGTAAGCGAAGTGAAAATGACCAATCAAGTACGGGGCAATATATTCCAACGCCTGATTTTTCATGTGATTGAGATGCGTCCGTTGCTATAATGACATTTGTTGGCAGAGTACTTAAATGGTCCTGCAATAAACCATTTAAAATGCCTGTAGGTAATAGCTTTGCGTGAGTTGGGAAGATATCATGGTAAACAATTTCTGGAGAATTTTGTTGCTCAGTTAAAGGAATCAGATCACGAACGTGTACATTTAGGGGCTCAAGTAACGATTGAACAAATACTATTTGTGGTTTGGTAAATCTGGGCCAATGCACGGAGAAGAATAGGTCAGGATTGGAAATAAAAATAATTTGTTCAGGGTTAAACGGTGCTTCATATAGTCGTAAAAAGGTCTGCACAGTAAGAATGTTAAAGCGACATAATAAGGTTGGTATTCGTGCTTCAAGGTATAACACTGCATTTGCAGTATACTTTGGAAGTCCTAAGCAGAGCCGTAAAGCCTCTCTTTCCAACAGAACCAGCGGCCGAAGTTTGTAGGCTGGCGCACCTGCGTTTAATTACCCATGGCTTCAACCTCTTCATTGCTTAGGTCGAAGCCACCCTTCCGAATCATAAGCATAATAATCACACATTAAATGACCCACTCGTCATGCAAAAAGATCACTACATGACAGCGCTGCCCTGCTTGAGAGGCGCCTTCAGAGAGGAAACAAAATAAAAAAAAGTTGACGTGATGGTAACCCGCTAAATAACTGAACGAATAGATGGAGGAACTTTATTTATGGCCCTGAGAAATGCGGCTAGCGTGCAGTGGGCTTTTGTGAGCAAAGTTTCTTAGGCTCCGTGCATAGGACGATCCTCTACAACTAACTGTGTAGTTTAGGCTTCTTCAACATTAGGAATATGTGCCGGACAGGTATTTTACCAAGGATAAATATATAGAACCAAGGCTTGAACCAGTGATGGCACATCCCATCATAAAACTATTTATTGCCTTATTTTCAATTTTGACATAGAAGTTGTATTTGCCTAGGCAAAACCAAAGTTTGTCTTTCCTACGAACGCAAATACTCCCATGTATGTCCAACATGAATTGAATAAGCCGCTCTGCTTAAAAATTGTTTACTAAATAATGAGGGAGTAACATGGATTCCAAACACCAACAGATTTCTCCACACACATAATCAATCTTTCTACGCTTGGCAATAACCCGCTGATAAGCCTTGAGACAACACGTTTCAGCTTTGCTAGTTATTGATCTGTTTACGGAGCGCTGTTCTGGTAATTTTTTCTTTACATTTGATTCTTTTTTCTTGTTTAATGATCCAAATTAATTTAAATATTCAGAACGAACAGGTAAACTCAATAGTCTCGACGCCTACCTAGGCTTCTTTTTGTTAGCGGCTCCGTCATTCTGCTGCAAAACATTGCTGCGATACAACTGTGGTAGGTGTGAACTCAAAAGATGACAAATGTTTAGCATATATGGACGTGAATATATTCGACCGAGATCTGTCTGACCCGAAACGTGGGGTCAGTTTTCAGTTTTTTGATTTTAACATGAGCAGCGTTCGAGAAAAACTGGCCGGAGAGTTGATTTTATTGCGATGTATTTATGATTGTAACCTTAATTCTCACTGTACTAATTCGTCCTATTCTTATGTGGAAAACAACGCAGCCGTGCTGAATTCAGCTACACATACTACTTACACTTCGGTTTGAAACGTCAGAGACGACCCACCGCAAATATAGACTGCATAATTGGTTCCTGTATGTGTGTATTCCTTGCTGTTTTCTAGGTTCGCGTATGCAATATCGCCAAAGCTTTAGCTTGATTGAACAGCCAAGGTCCGCCTTATCTGCACTCCTATTTTACGAATGAGCAACTTACATCTCTGCTGACGCTGGGAATTCGATGTGTCTGTAGCTCTGCAAGGGCTTGATTTGGATACGCCTTTGGTATTCCGTCAATCCTAATGCAGCGGGGAATCCTCTCAGCGCGGTCTCCTGATAAGGACCACGTGCACGCTCCAAAGTCTCATCTAAATCACTTTATGATATGCGGGCGAATGACCTTTTTGTTGGGTTTGCCTCTACTCATGCCACCTTGCCAGGCCTCTTCCGTATTTCGCTGCTGTCTTAAAATGTCCGTCATACGCTGCCTCAGACTGCTTGTCATACATACTATTTGCTATGAACAATAGTTTCAGATGTTTATAAATCAATCCTAGGCTGCCCGTGTAGTTAGAGAATACCTCCGCATGTATTTTTTTCTTATGCTGTCCTCAATATTTTACATTTATTTATTTATTTATTTATTTATTTATTTATTTATTTATTTATTTATTTATTTATTTATTTATTTATTTGCAATACTGTCGACTCCAATGTTGGAGTCATTACAGAGGGCACATAGCAGGTAGTATACATTCATGAAGAACAAACAATAACATTCCAACTGACATGCATAAGCCTCACCCAGTACCTTCTGGCCTGCTACAGTGCGCCGTGCAAAAAAGAAAAAGAAAAGAGGAAAATAGCAAAGGTATGTGAAGCATTGAAGCACTACTGTAGATTACGCATGGTTTCTAACACTGCGGTGAATGTGGATAGTGTGTCGGCATTAGTAGCATTTGCATTCAGTTTATTCCATTCGCGTATTGTTAGTGGGAAAAACGATGTTCCAAAGACGTCACTGTTTGAGGAATATTCTTGCAGACTGTGTTTGTGCTTATGACGAGTAGGGCGTGACTGTGAAAATGTGACGTACTTAGACACATCTACCTTGTAGTGGCCATGTAACAACTGGTACATGAACCTCAGGCGTGCCTCTTTTGCCCTAGTAGCTAGTTTTTCAATGCCAGAAGAAGCCAGAAGGTTAGTTGGAGAATCTGTACGTTTGAACTTGTTGTGTACAAACCGTATGGCTTTGCGTTGTACTGCCTCTAATTTACTAATACCACTTAGCGTATAAGGAAACCAAACTACGTTGGCATATTCTAATACTGGTCTTACGAACATGGTATAAGCCAAGAGTTTTGCGGGCGCTGGTGCAATTCTAAGTCGTCTTTTTAGGTAGAAAAGTTTACGCAGTGCGGCTGCAGTGACGTTAGCTACGTGTGTATCCCATCTCAGGTCAGACGTTAATGTAATGCCTAAGTACTTATGCTGCACAACATTAGTCAGTGGTGAACCATGAATGGTGTAGATGAATTGCGATGGATTCTGCTTACGTGTTACCGTCATAGCTGCGGATTTTTTCACATTGATGGACATTTGCCACTTAGCGCACCAATCTGCTAGCTTGGTTAGACATTCATTGAGAATAATGTGGTCTGTGTAGCTGGTTACCTCCTTATAAATAATGCAGTCATCTGCAAACAGTTTGATATTACAGTTAATGTTTGACGTGAGGTCATTTATGAAAATTAAAAATAATAATGGTCCCAAGACGGAACCTTGAGGGACCCCAGAAGTTACGGGGACTATGTTTAATATATGACCTTCATACTGCACGAACTGTGAGCGATTTGTTAGGAAATTTTCTATCCAAGAAAACAATAACCCCTCTCCTATCGCACTTTTCAATTTAATTAGTAACTTTCTGTGACATACGCAATCAAAAGCCTTAGAGAAATCAAGTAAAATTATGTCTGTTTGGCCACGATTATTTATGGTAGAAGCTAGATCATGAACTACCTCCGTTAGCTGCGTAACAGTGGACAGGCCACTACGAAATCCGTGTTGACTAGGAGACAAAAATTTTATTTTCTCGAGAAAAACAGTTATGTGTTTGAGGATGATATGCTCTAGTAGCTTACATGAAATGCTAGTGAGGAATATCGGCCGGTAATTTGAAACCAATGACTGTTCTCCTGATTTATGAATAGGTATTATTTTTGCAATCTTCCAGTCATCTGGCAGCTGGGATGAAGTAAGCGACTTTCGAAAGATTAACCCAAGAAACTTGCTACACACCATTCCGCGTACCTCTTAAGGAACTCGTTAGGAATATCATCTGGACCACTCGATTTTTTAGGATCTAAGTTAAGAAGCAAGTTCAGTATTCCTGTATCTGTGACTTCTAGGTGATCGATGCTTGGCGAATCGAGGGATAATACTGGAGGAGTGGCACCATTATCAGTCGTGAACACTGACTGGAAAAAAATGTTGTATTCGTTAGCCTTTTCCGTTCTTTCCCCTGAGTCCGTGTGCGACTGTGTATTATTGCTAGTGCGAAGGTATCTCCAAAATTTGCTTGGATTGCTTTTAAGCTTGGAAGTGTAACACTAAAATAATATTGTCTGGCAGTTTTCTTTTTTTTTGGTTAAACTCTGATTTTGCACACTGCCGCTTCTGTTGAATGGATGATTTACACTTATGGTTTTTCGCAGCCACACGCAACCTTTTTAACCTACGATTGGCCTGGATAACCTCACGTGTTATCCAAGGATTATTCCCTGGAGCTTTCTTGTGTTTCTTTGGTATGAAGTTAGTGACACAGTACATAACAGTAGATTTTAAACTTAGCCAAAGTAGATTAGTATCACTGGATGCGTCAAAAGCTAGCTGCAAAAAGTTTTCGAACTCATGTGCGAGATGGGTTAATACGCTGCTATCGTCAGCTTTTTTGAAATCAATTACAGTTGATCCACGCTGCTCACATGCAATACTGGAGTCAAGCGGCAGTAAGCATATGACTATGTGATGGTCTGATATGCCGTCAACTACGTCAGTGCGAACACGGTCTTCCGGGAAGTGCTGACTAATCAGTATCACATCTAATATGCTCTCGGCAGTGTTCTGTAAGCGGGTTGGAGATAACACGATTTGCTGAAGGCTAAAGTTCAACATTATGTTTATAAGAGCGTCCGAGGCAGATGATGTGTGGTTTAGCGTAGTCCAGTCAATGTCTGGGAGATTAAAATCTCCCATAAGCAGGACAAGAGAGTTGCGAACATGACGCTGCATGAAGTCATGAACTGCAGTTATGCATTCGTGTCCGGATGACGGACCTCGATAAACGCATCCAACGAATATAGAAGTGCTATCGCAAAGAATCCGGCAGAAAATTGCCTCAGCATCTGTTACAGCTGGAAGCGATACATATGAATGGCATTTCTTTATGAGTAGAGCGACGCCCCCGCCACGAGAAGGTCTATCCTTACGGATAACGTAATAATTTGGAGGAACAACTTCACTATCGTATATCTCGGAAGAAGGCCATGTTTCAGTGACACCTACTATATCAGGACTGTATTCTAGTAGAAGATTTTCGAGAGCATCTATTTTGTTTAGAACACTTCTTGCGTTAACATTCAATATAGTCAAGGCTTCGATTTTGCGTGTAGACGAGCTTGCCGAGTTTGCGGTCTTGATCGCACCTCGTCCTTTTTTTGGGCTAGAACCTTGTCGTTCTTTTCTTCATCCCAGGTAAAGGCTTGGTTATTAATGAACAATTTGTCAAACACTAACGACACCTTCTTCTTCTTTTCTCGATTTTCTTTGGCGCTGTTCCATAGCTTTCGTCTGATGTCTCGGATTTTAGGCGAAAAGTCTTCTCCGATTGAGAAGCTGGTGTTTTTCAGTTTGTATCCGCTTTTAAGTATCGATGATTTCTGCCTAAAATCTAGCAACTTGAAAATGACTGGTTTATTTTTGTTCCGTTCCGCTCGTCCTAGGCACGGTATATTCGTTCGATAGAAACTCGTTCAAGGCCGAGGGTGTCCTGAACAATAGTCTTATTCACTGCTTGTTCAAGAATTTCACTCGTCTCTCCGTCATCTTCAGGTAGGCCATAAACAATTAAGTTCGATTGCCTACTTCTGTTTTCTAGGTCGTCGACCTTCCTTTCCAGCAATTCATATGCACGTTTCATGCTGACAAGCTCATCCTGACAGAGACTAACCTTCTCTTGGAGTCTTGATAAAGCGTCTAGCTTTTTATCAACATCGACAAGACGCTTTTCCTTGATGAACTTAATATCCGCGGCGATTTCTTTTAGTGCGCTTGCGATTTGATCTTGCGCAGGTCCCGGGTTAGTCTCGATGTCTCCCCCTAAGAGTAGTAATTTTCGCAAAAAAATCCTAACACAACATGGCATACAAGAAAACCGTGGGCACGGTAGCACAAACAAAAAAAGGATCGTCAGAGCGTATACATTTTCCGTATTTCTTCCTCACCTGCACAAGGAAGACGATAGGGTTATCAGACGTCCGCATGCCTGAAGTGCCACCATGCCCAAGAAGCGTCGAGTGCGCTGCACGAGCTTTTGTAGGTGAGCTGGTGGATGGTCCTGGGTGCTGATCATGCGCAGTCAGAATCAGGATGGGTAACGGAGAATGATGAGGCGACATCTCCGATGACGTGCAGGACGGGATTGTTGGCGCATGGTAGTACGCCAGACTGTGGGCCTGCGCCGTAGCGCTTTCCCCGGATCGCAAGCTGCCCCCACCGGAGGTGAGAAGCAGGCCGAGGAAAAACTGCACAAGGAAGACGAACGGGTTATCAGACGTCCGCATGCCTGAAGTGCCACCGTGCCCAAGATACATATGTTCTAGAAATAGGAGGTCTCCACGTCAGTTCATGTGACTATGGTACCTCCGAATGCAGTACTTATTACTCATGATTTTAAATTGTATGCAAAGAAGCTGAGTTAGGTTGACTTGACTGGCAAGCAACACTTTTGTGAAAATGTGAGGCATTGCAAGACTGTGAACTTAAGCAACGTAAGCAGACCAACTGACCCAACATAACCCAGTAACTTGCTCTCCACGGAAGGCTTCCAAGGCACTCCTATAGGATACCTTGGACACTAATTCCCCCCGATATTGAAGGTTTGACCTTCAATATTTGAATACCCAGCCCAACGTAATCGCACTAGTTTTTCGCATCTCTGTTCTAACAGTGCGATTAAAACCGCCGTTACTACGCCAGCCTTTTCTTTCGCAGAAGAGACGCAATCGGAAACACGATATCGGAAGTGCATCGGGAAGCCTCTCACAAGAAAGTAATGGTATGAACAGCATAATTCCTGTCGGCCACCTTCTAATACTCAAGATACATGTGATCGCTTTTTTTTCAAGAAGAATGAGTAATTGTACGCTCTTCATAAAGTAGCGACAGACACAATGAATCAGAAATTCAGGTGTTTGCAGCATGCTCTTCGTTAACCCCACTGAAGCACATAAAGAAAAAATAAAATATTTTGTTTATTGAGTTCTGAGACCAGTATGAACCAACATATACAAAAATATGGCAGAATTATGCCAGTATTGCAAACCCGTTGTCCGTATCATGCTTAATACAGTAGGCATGTTTTCTACTTAAGGCCTGTGGAGAAAACGGTAGCTTATTAAAAAAGCAGATTTTTTCTTTTTTCAGACAAAGTGTCACCTGGCATTTTGATCAAATAACAGAAATTAACGTGTTTTCTTTCGGCAAAGAGTGCTTTCAGCACAGCCTTTTCGTTTTTATTACCTGAAAGCGGGCAACACCATGTGTACTGAAATTATTTTGGGGCTGTTTCAGCACCAGTTTCTTCTTCTTCGACAAAGAATATGGGAGGCCAGTGGACCATCTTCTTCTAGTCTTTCGTCAAAGCATCAAGAAGACGGTACGACAGTGGAGCCACCACAAAAGTAAACCGCCTCTTCGTCTTCTCTTGAGGCATTAGCACTTGGTGCGGTCCATTGTTCTTCGTCACAATAATAAAGGTCGTTGATGTGACTCGCATCGTCCTCTGAAATAACACGTGCCGGGATATCATTCAGGCACCCTTTGAACCTAACGAAAACAAACCGTCATCTATGGTGAACATCCCCGGCAAAGCGCAGTTCGTTCATTTAAAACATAAATTTAACTGCGTGGTCAAGTTATAAAACGTCGCCTTGTGCCGAGAAATATAGGATGTTCAAAAAGCAAAGGTAGCCAAATAGCGTATCGCGATCAAGGCACACAATTCACCAGGGGAAGAACTCCATGGCATAAAAGAATACTTCACTAAAGCTCACTGTATTATATAGATATCAACCGCCATAGATGTGAACGTACCAGTAGATGCTTTTATTTTTGGATTTTTAGAAGGCCTTTGTCAAGGTTCTGCATAAAAAACTTTTTTCTTAAGCTATCATGCGTGAGCCTTCATCCGCTTGTACTAACTTGGATCAAGATTTTTCGACCAACAGAATACAGTTTTTCTTTGTTAACACTCATTCTTCTCAGTCATCTCACGTTAAGTAGGGGGTTCCTCAGGGGGTCTGTACTTTGCCCTCTACTCTTTCTAATATATATCAACGACCTACCTACTAACATTTTATCTAACATTAGAATAATTGCGGTCGACTGCGTCATGTATCTGCCGATTCCCAATAATAACGACATCCTAGCGCTTCAATCTGACCTAAACCACGTAAATAACTGGTGCCTAAACTGGCTTATGTCCCTAAACGTAAATAAAACAACTCTTCTTTTGTATCCCCACAGGAAAGACTATCATGTACCTCGATCCCTTCTTTGTAACTCCCCTGTTCAATATGTTACTTCGTATATATACATCGGCATTGAACTCACCGCTGATCTTTCTTGGATGCCCCTCGTCACCAATATATCTAACAAAACTAACCGTGTACTTGGTTACCTGCGCCAGAACTTATGCGTAGCCCCATCTTCCATAAAACTATTAGCATATAACACGCTACTGCGACCAAAGTTAGAATACGCATGTGTCATATGAGATCCCCATCAATGTAACCAGATTCAAACACTACAATCTTTTCAGAATCGTGCTAATAGGCTTATCCTTTCTGATTACTCATATAACAGCAGCATTAGAGAATTAAAATCTCGTATTAACATTCCCAATCTTGCTTTTCGTCGCAAAGTCGCCCGGTTTTGTCCTTTTCATGAAATCTATCATGCTGCCCTCGTAAATCTGTGATCCTTTCAGCTAATCGCCATTCTAGCTGACTCAACTACACCAAACCCATTCACCCGCCTCATGCTCGGACTCATCGTCACTCATCGTCCTTTTTCATGCTGACGCCCGAAGACTGGAACGTTCTCCCTGCCTGTACCGTGCACCACTCGAGCTCGGTACTTTTCACAAAACAAGTTGTCAAACTTTTATGTTAATTTTTTGACCATCCCTCACGTAAAACCCCTGAACTGGGGCCTTTGAGGCAACAGAAATAAATAAAGAAATAAATAGGACACGCATTAATTTGTAACGTCATCACGCAACACACAACTACAGTGTAGGCCAGACAATTACGTAGAAAGATCGTCTGCTTTAGCGAAACCATTAACACATAACTGAAATGAAACCATCGATAACAATAAATGGAATCTCCAAAATTGAAAAAAGTTAGGTCTTATGTTGGGTGCACCAGTAAAGCTATTTTTTTTTTATTAGATCAACACCTTGTTAGCCTACTGTTTTTATGGCAACATTGAGCTACTTCTATAGATAATATTTTGAACGCATATGTGTAATACATGGGCTCCGTCAGGCCAATGTTTTGTATCAAGTGAAGTAGTGCTCTTTGGAATGTGTTGGCACGTGTCCAGCGGTCGTAACTGCATGGTTGCGTCGATGTAGCGAAGACCGGCTTGCAGGAGGTGATGGGAGCGTTCAGACTGTTGATTGATTTGTGGGGTTTAACGTCCCGAAACCACCATATGATTATGAGAGACGCCGTAGTGGAGGGCTCCGGAAACTTCGACCACCTGGGGTTCTTTAACGTGCACCCAAATCTGAGCACACGGGCCTACAACATTTCCGCCTCCATCGGAAATGCAGCCGCCACAGCCGGGATCTGTACCCACGACCTGTGGGTCAGCAGCCGAGTACCTTAGCCACTAGAACACTGCGGTGGGGCGCGTTCAGACTGTAATCCTTGGCATGTCCACATAGGGTGGTATGCACCTTCTTCTATGAAAGGAGTGGTAGAATGTGGACACGTATCGCCAACTAGTAAATTCGAGCATTTGAGCAGTTTCACGATGATATAGTTCCCGGTGTAAAGACCAAGCCTCCCCGAAACTTCTTAAGCAGTGCTTCCTCGGTTCTAGTAAGGAGTTTGGGGAGAAAGCAGACCCACAATAGAATAAGCGCAATTGTATCCTGCTGAATATTTTTACGGGCACAGAGTGACTTTAGGGGCTTAGGTGGAAAGGGAGTAGCTGGAAGGTCTTTATTCGTAGGGCAGAGCGCCGGCTGGCCATCAGTAGTACTTTGTAGGTTAGCATCATGGTCTTGGATATAAAGTACCTCGACGCAAGTAGCTGTATTGCGGCTCATGAGTCACCTAGCAGATTTGCATCGCCATGTGAGTATTTCTGATTCCCTGGATAGCTCCTAAGTTACCTGATTTCCCGTTTTCGAAGCGTAGACACTGCTGAGTTGCACAATTAACACGCCACTTGAATTTATTCTGTAAACAACGAAAGTAACACGCTGAAACGACATCAGAACGAAATAGTTTCGTGAAGTTTGAACAGATGAAAATCTTGTCAAAAGGCCATCTCAGTCACTAATTACACCTCAACCCTTAAAGAACATGTGGCCCAAGCTATCCCCGAGTGCTTACTTAAGCAATGCTATCTACAGCTCTGCATCTGCCAAAAACCTATGATATACCTTCGATGGAGTTCCTAACCTCTACGGTGACGTCGCAGCAGGAAGAACTGAAAGTGTTGATTCTATTTGAACGAAGTGTATTTGCCGGTGTTTTGAGCCTCTACGCTGACGTTCATATTTTACGTCACAGTCTGAAGAATTTAAGGAGAGAATGTCATATCATGCCATATAAAACTACAGACAGCAACTAAAGACGTGCAAAACACAGCTGCGGAAACTCAGAATTCTTTATTACATAGACGTGTTTTCTACGTATGAAACACTTGTTAGTTGCCCCGCCATGGTAGTGTATTGGCCAAGGTGCTGCTGACCCGTACGTAGCGAGATCGAATCATGGCTTCAGTGGCTGCGTTTTCAATGAAGATGAAAATTCGGCAGGCTCGTGTGCTCTTATTTGGCCGCTCGTTAAAGAACCCCAGGTGTTCTTATTGCCAAAACCCTCCACTGCGGCGTCTCTCATAATCATATGGTGGTTTTGGGATGTTGAACTTTACATATAAACAGTTGTTAGGTCGCAGTTAGCGTGTTTTGTACGTCTTTGAGCTGGCTCGAGTTCTCACTTTCTAAAGCCGCATTGCCCTAATATCTTGGTGGGAGTGTGTGAGTGCCCCCATGCGGCAATAATAAAAGAAAAAGCAAAACGTGAAAAGCAGCCTTGCGAAGGCTATCATACAGTACATTTTTTAAGGAAAAAAATGGCTTTTAATTTGCTCTCTACCTTTCCGCAAATGTGCCGAATAATCGTTCACTGCGAATTAACAGCTTCAATAATAATCGTTTAGGTACTGTGCTGCAAAAGAATGACAATGGACGTAATTGTGAAGAGGTCTAGAAATCTTGATGTTATGGGCATTTTAACAAACACTGTGTCAATGTACACGGCTCTGAAGATTTCCATTTCCATTTAAATTCATCCAGCGGTGCCGGGATTTCATCGCATGGCCGTCTACTATGGTCGCCATATCAAGAAGAATCAGTAGGAATCAAAGTTCCTAGGGAGACCAATGTTTGGTGCGAGCCACCGCTGCACGTTTCGCTGACAATAAACAGTGTGATACCTACCTTTATTACCAATACCACTAAGTCGCAATACAAGGTCTGCTTCGGCAGAACAGCGGCTATATATATATATATATATATATATATATATATATATATATATATATATATATATATATATATATATATATATATATATATATATATATATATATATATATATATATATATATATATTATATATATATATATATATATGAGATATAACAGACAGTAATGCCAAGGAATGTACAGGGGAAGTTATTAACATTAATGGAATGTAAATAAGAAGAAAGAAAAGTGGATGAAAAAATTACCAACTGTAAGCAGGAATCGAACCTACGACCTTCGAATTACGCGTTCGATGCTCGTAGGTTCGATTCCTGCTTACAGTTGGTAATTTTTTCATCCACTTTTCTTTCTTCTTATTTACATTCCATTAATGTTAATAACTTCCCCTGTACATTCCTTGGCATTACTGTCTGTTATATCTCATTATTATTGTGTTAAAAACACGGAAAAACGAGCCCTTAGGTATACACTTCTTTCCCTTATATATATATATTGTGGTGAAGCCTTCGAACAGTGGGTCGTACTCTCCAGCGCCTTCTAGTGGGTTGCCCTTTTTAGCAAGAAGAGCAGCTCGTGCAGAGAGTCGGTACCCGCATTGACTGTCACTGTCAAGCATCGACGACAACCGTCCGCCAATAAACGTCTCAACAATTTGGTGGAGAGTGCTGGGCCCTTCTAACACCTTCGGTTAGCATTTGATGCCCCTGGAGCTACGATCCCGCACCGTGCCTTCTACCATGCACCAAGACGCCGCACAGCAAACGCTTCCTCCTGCGCCGACGCCATGTTCCGGTGTTCCCCGCATCCGGGACCCTCCTGTCTTCACCGGCGCGGATGGCACCGACGTCGAGGACTGGCTTGCTATGTACGAACGCGTCAGCGTCCCCAATCATTGGGACGAGGCAGGAAAACTCGGCAACCTGGTTTTCTACCTCGCGGGTGTGGCCGGCATGTGGTACAACAACCACGCATCCGATTTCCCCACTTGGTCCGCTTTTAAAACCGCCGTCGTCGACGTGTTCGGCCGTCCTGCCGTTCGTAAGCTCCAAGCCGAACAGCGGTTACGTGAACGAGCACAGCAGACTGGTGAGTCCTTCACAAGCTACATAGAGGACATTCTTGACTTGTGCAAGAAAGTGGACGCGAGCATGTCAGAGGTCGACAGAATTACCCATGTTCTAAAAGGCATCGCCGACGATGCCTTCACCATGCTCCTGGCCAAGAACCCTCGCACTGTGGCAGAGATCATTACACTTTGCCAAAGTTACGAGGAGCTGCGACGGCAGCGCTCGATGACCCGTCGACCACCCTCACGTGACGCTGATCTCTCGGCCTTGTCAACACTTCCGGACCACACCGCCTTGCTTGCTGAAATCAAGTCATTCGTGCGTGAAGAAGTTGCCCGCCAGGTCTCTTTACTGGCCTTTGCTTCCCCGCAACGTGCTGAACAGTCGTCAAGCACACTTCTGCCTCCCCTCCGCCGAGCCATTCAGCAGGAAATCGCGGAGGTCGTTCCAGAATATCACCAGCCGCCTCCAGTATCTACACCACTCAGTTACGCCCAAGTTGTCGCCAGGCCACCCCCACCGATTCCTGTGACTGGCCCTCTTGGTTACACCGAAACCATCGCCAGACCCCAGGCCTTCGGAGAAACTGTGCCGCCTACATATACCGACGTCATCCACGTGCCCCGTGTGCCGCCCACTATGCAGTTATATCAGCAGCCGGCTCGCCCATCGCGTTCTTCGACATGGATGGGACCCGCGAACCGATGGCGCACTGCGGACAATCGCCCCATCTGCTTTGCTTGCGGTTGCGTCGGGCACGTAGCACGCTACTGCAATCGTGTGCAGCGACCGCAAGTCGCCTCCAATTTTCCCAGCCAATCAAGCCGCTTTTATGACCAACCGCCACCTACGTCACCGTCGTCCCGCCCCGCTCCATCTACCCGCCGCTCACATTCTCCGCGACGTCGCTCACTGTCGCCGATGCGGCCACGTCCACTAGAGGGTGACCAGGAAAACAAGTCGTCGCAGTCCACGAGGCAAGGGCTGCGACGCTGTCGAACTGCGGAAGCCCTCAGGAAAGACCATCGAACGTGATAGACGTGCTTGTGGATGGTGTTCGTGCATCTGCCCTTGTAGATACTGGAGCCGCCGTATCCGTGATGGACGCAAAGCTTAGCCGATTACTGCGCAAAGTGACCACGCCCCTTTCCGGGCTCTCCCTCCGTACAGCCAGCGCCCAAAGCATTCACCCTACAGCGATGTGTACAGCCCGCCTCATGATTCAGGACGTGATGTATGCCGTTGAATTCATCATAATTCCTTCATGCTCTCACGACGTCATCCTAGGATGGGATTTTCTCTCCCGCCACGACGCCGTCATTCATTGCGCACCAGCAGAAATAGAGCTAGCACCATTCTCTTCTTTGACGCCGGCCGACAGTCCATCTACTGCAAGCAAATTACTCGTCAGGGACGACACGCAAGTGCCTGCAAACTCGTCCACGGCGGTGTCGGCGTACTGTGAAAGTCTTTCAGACACCGCTGCATTCCTCTCACCATTTCATCGTGTTTTCACCAGAAAATGTTTGCTGGTTCCTTTCGCGACCGTGCAAGTAACTCGCGGCAGCACCACTATTTTTGTTCTGAACTCATCCCCGTACAGTGTTACGTTGGTGCGAGGGGAATGTCTCGGCAGCGTGGAACCCATCGAAGACGCACAAGTCATGGATCAACCTGGTGACACGCACTGCCGAAGTTCCAATACGCTTAGTGCTGTTTCTACATATGTTTCATCATCCGCTGATGTATTTGGTCCTTCCATTGCTGACAACCTTACGCCGGTCCAGCGCTCCCAGCTTCTGGCCCTGTTGGAAGAATTCCGCTCTTCTTTCGATGTCTCTCAACCTTCTCTCGGCCGCACATCCACTGTTACGCATCGCATTGACACAGGCGCACAACCACCACTACGGCAACGTTCATATCGCGTATCTCCCACAGAACGCCGTGTAATCAACGAGCAAGTGGACGACATGCTACGCCGCGATGTTATTCGACCTTCTAACAGCCCCTGGGCATCTCCTGTCGTTCTCGTCGCGAAGAAGGACGGTTCTGTGCGGTTCTGTGGGGACTACCGACGTCTCAACAAGATCACTCGTAAGGACGTGTACCCACTACCGCGTGTGGATGACGCGATTGACAGCCTGCAAGGAGCCGAATTTTTTTCATCTCTAGATTTGCGCTCAGGGTACTGGCAAGTACCTATGGCTGAGGACGCTCGACCGAAGACCGCTTTCGTCACTCCCGACGGCTTGTACGAATTTAACGTCATGCCGTTTGGGCTGTGCAATGCGCCTGCCACCTTTGAGCGCATGATGGATACCGTCCTGCGTGACCTGAAATGGCACACGTGCCTGTGCTACCTCGATGACGTCGTCGTTTTCGCTCCGGACTTCTCAACGCACCTTCAACGCCTGCGGCATGTTTTAACGCGTCTGAGTGACGCCAGTCTGCAGCTGAACCTGAAGAAGTGCCGATTTGCAGCTCGGCAGTTGACAATACTCGGCTACGTCGTGTCCAAGGACGGAATTCTCCCCGATTCAGCCAAGCTTCGGGCCGTGACCGAGTTCCCCAAGCCGACATCCATCAAGGAACTGCGCAGTTTCTTAGGACTGTGTTCATACTTTCGGCGCTTCATCCGAAACTTCGCGTCTATCGCATCGCCGCTGACAAAACTCCTCGGTAGTAACGGGCCTCTTCATTCGTGGTCATCACAGTGTGACGACGCATTCACAACGCTCCGTCGTTTACTGACGTCGCCTCCCATACTCCGCCACTACGACCCTACTGCCCCTACAGAGGTACACACGGACGCCAGTGGTGTCGGTCTCGGCGCTGTTCTTGCGCAGCGCAAACCAGGGTTCCCGGAATATTTCGTGGCGTATGCAAGCCGTACACTTACAAAAGCCAAGACTAATTACACCGTCACTGAGAAAGAATGTCTGGCAATCGTGTGGGCCCTTACCAAGTTCCGACCTTATTTATATGGTCGCCCTGTTGATGTAGTCACCGACCATCACGCACTATGCTGGTTGTCCTCATTGAAAGATCCCTCAGGCCGTCTCGCCCGGTGGGCACTTCGCCTGCAAGACTACGACATCCGCGTGCTGTACCGCAACGGAAGGCAACATGCTGACGCCGACGCCCTGTCGCGCTCTCCCTTGCCTGACGACAATGCCCACGACTCAGCGTCTCACCTTGCCGTTTCTTCCATTAGCATTCATGCAGTTGCTACTGAACAGCGCAAAGATCAATGGATTGCCTCACTGATAGACTTGCTGACTGATCCATCCACTCCATCCACTCGCGCGTTGCGTCGTCAAGCCCACCATTTCGCCGTTCGCGACGACCTTCTCCACCGACGCAATTACAGCGGTGACGGCCGCCAGTGGCTACTAGTCATACCCCGCAGTCTGCGCTCTGACATATGCGAATTCTTTCATACTGATCCGCAATGTGCGCACTCCGGCGTATCGAAGACTTACCAGCGCATTCGCCAACGGTACTTTTGGCGCGGCATGTACCGCTATGTGCAGAAATTCGTTCGCTCCTGCATAGAATGTCAGCGCCGCAAAACTTCAACGCACCTGTCGCCGGTAGATCTGCAACCTCTACCCTGCCCTGCCAGGTCGTTTGGGCGCGTTGGCATTGATTTGTATGGGCCACTTCCACTAACGTCGGCCGGTAACCGCTGGGCCATTGTTGCTGTGGACCACCTCACGCGATACGCCGAAACTGCCGCTCTCCCCGCGGCTACAGCGAGCGATGTGGCCTCCTTCCTGCTCCAACGATTCATGCTGCGACACGGTCCACCTCAGGAACTGCTCAGTGATCGAGGCCGCGTCTTCCTGTCTGAAGTCGTCGAAGCCATTCTCAAAGAGTGCAACGTTGTTCACCGCAAAACTGCTGCTTACCACCCGCAGACGAATGGCCTTACTGAACGCTTCAACCGTACGCTCGGCGACATGCTCTCCAAGTACGTCGCCGCCGATCACACAAATTGGGATTCCATTCTACCCTTCGTCACCTACGCATATAACACCGCCCCTCAGAGCACTACTGGCTTTTCACCTTTCTTTTTATTATATGGAAGGCACCCGTCGCACACCATCGACACTATACTTCCGTACAAGCCAGATCCGTCAGAGTGGGCGCCTATTTCTGCTACAGCCAAGCTTGCTGAAGAGTGTCGAGAGCTCGCAAGGACCTTTACAGCGCATGATCAAGAGCGGCAAAAAGGCATTCGCGCTGACACCAGCACAACTGCGCCCATGTTCCTCCCTGGAGCACTCGTCTGGCTCTCGATCCCTACCACTTCAACTGGCCTATCTTCAAAACTATTGCCCAAATACGAAGGCCCCTACCGTGTCGTCGAACGCACTTCCCCTGTAAATTACTTGATCGAACCCACCGAACCATCTTCGGACATGCGCCGTCGAGGGCGCGACATTGTCAACGTGGAGCGCCTCAAAGCCTACCACAACCCGCTCATAGTAACCAGCTGCTAGGTCGCCAGGCGGCTCCCTCTTCGTACCCGGGGTAGTTGTGGTGAAGCCTTCGAACAGTGGGTCGTACTCTCCAGCGCCTTCTAGTGGGTTGCCCTTTTTAGCAAGAAGAGCAGCTCGTGCAGAGAGTCGGTACCCGCATTGACTGTCACTGTCAAGCATCGACGACAACCGTCCGCCAATAAACGTCTCAACAATATATATATATATATATATATATATATATATATATATATATATATAGGCAGGCATGGTGGTTGAGTGGCCGTAGCGTTGCATATAGTCTAGTAGATCCTCCGTGAGCGGTCACAACGTGGTTTATTTCGACGTTTCGGCCTAGAGTCTGGCCTTCATCAGGAAGGCCAGACTTCCTGATGAAGGCCAGACTCTAGGCCGAAACGTCGAAATAAACCACGTTGTGACCGCTCACGGAGGATCTACTAGACTATATATATATATATATATATATATATATATATATATATATATATATATATATATATATATACTATGCTCGGCTGTTGACCCAAAGTTCGTGGGTTCGATCCCGGCTGCTGTGGTCGCTTAATAATCGATGCATTATAGTAGAGGCTCATAATCTGTAATCTGTGTGATGTGAGTGCACTTTAAAGAACACCCGATAGTCATCCGTTTAAGAACACCCGATTTTTCTAAGTGTCACTCTAAATCATCAACATGTGAATGCAAAAGAAGAAGTGAACGAATGACCACAGTTTTGTCACGACAGTTTTATTTTCTCGAGTTTGCGGTTAGAGTAGACACAGTGGAAGCGGCTCTGCTGCTCTCCTATTACGCCGCAAATATTGGTAATGAAACAGGAATTTATATTCAAAAATGGACACTGAATTGAACAAGTCTTCGACATATGAGTGAATGAACGAGAAAGCATTCGTGAGAAAATTTGTTAAATAGTTTCAAAGACAAAAAAAGTTACTCAGAGGTTTCCGCCATCCTAAGGATGACGTGTACCGTACTGACACCTCCGATGTCATGCAGCTTCTAGCTTTAATGAAGAAAGCAGATGAATGTTTGCAAAGCAGCAGCGCGAATATACGACCCATCCGGCTTTCTGCCACCGTTCACCGTGAAAGCCAAGTTCGTTTTGTAGCAACTGTAAAAGAAACAGTTGGAATAGGACGACCATCTGCCTCTTAAAATCAGCGACACTTGAGAAGTATGGTTGCAAAATCTTTGCCTCTTGAATATTGTACATGTCTTGCGTGCGATCCCTAGTACAGCAGCGTCCTGTCAGACAAGATTCAATGTTTTTTTTTTATGCCAGCACATTGGCATACGGAGTTGTGATTCACGGGCGAAGAAACATGAAGAATGGAAAAGTAAACACAAAATTTTTAGTCGCGAAGTCAAGGGTGGGGCCACTCAGGACATTAACGCTTCCGAGATGAGAACAGCTGGGAGCTCTGACAGGCACAAGACTCATGCTGACTTCAGAAAGGTACATCGACTGATTACGAGAATCACTTCTCGTTTGATATGACAGCTGTTGATGGATGGATAAAGTATGACCCTCATGAATAGAAAGCTGCCGTATCAAACGGCCTGAAGGAGATAAAACCTTTTAGTTGGCTAGTGCGTAGCAATACCCTCCTTCAGAGTGAAAACCAGCAGATATTTTAATGTGGCATTGGGGTTAGGCATGCTGAAAAAAAGAGCTCTTCGGTGGAATCAAGATGAGTGACTGAGTAAGACAGCAAGGTTTTTGACAACTGAACTTCCTAAGCATAAAAACAGAAGTTATAAGGGTTTCGCAGTTGACAACCGAACAACTCCTGCTTTGTTTGATCTTTCTCGCAATCACAACCTTACCCTGAATGTCACTGTTTGTATATACGACTTCATTAGGAACACGAGAAGTGCCGAAAATAACATAACCACTGCTCCCGAATGAGACGCAAAGAGGAGAAAAATGTCGGATTGGTAGGGTACACGAATTTGAATTCGGACAAGTTTTATGGATATAATGCTACTCTTATAAAATTTGCTTCATACAGAGATAAAGTAAACGCCATCAAAGTTCGACAAATGCGGATAAATTCTCAGTCCACGAGCAAGAAGAACAATCCTGTAGTTCTCTCGGCAGAGCAAGAATTCACCAAACATGTGACTGAAAGAGAACACCACCACCTTCTACACTCTGGAATATGGGACCCACTCACTCAACTCACAAGGAGCTTCTGGATCATGACAGTTCGACAAATGGTAAACAAATGTATTGGTTACTGTAAAGTGTGCAGAAGATAAAGAGCGATGCCCATGAGTGGACCATTTGCAGCTCTACTAAGACACAGAGTGATAGAATGTGAACCGTTTTTGTGCTGTTGGAATTGTCTCCGGTGGGCCTTTGTACCACCGCGCAACTTGCTAAAGCTGCGTATGGGCATACATTGTTATCTTTAGATGTACTGTCATACGCACAATTCACTCCGAGCTTGTATGCAGCCTCAATAAGACTTTCTTGTAAGATGCATTCAGGCGTGTTGCAGCAAGATAAAGACTACGCGAGACACTGTACACAGCATCCAGAGAACTAAAAATAATGTGGTGTGGTTTTGTGTCAATCAGACACGAAGGCGTACTTCAGGGACAATTGAATTAACATAGCAGTTCATAATCGAACGTGAACCATGTAAGGGTGGGTTTGCGAACTCCTTATTTGTACAGTAAAACACAACGAAAGACCTTGAAGAAAGTCTTCATGAACTGTGTTTAATAAGAAGCCTTTTTGGCAGTAGTTGTACCGGTAGCAAATAAGAGGATACACTGTGTACACAGGCTCCTTTTCTGACCGGCCAAAAGTCAGTGTCCCACTCAGGCGACGACACCACTTAAAAATACTCTAGTTCAATAAACATTAACTGCGAAAACTTTCGAGGCGAACACTTGCATGTCTCGATGCCTTCTGAAAAAGAAGATGCCAGGAACATATTTTGCAACTGCCAAATACCCACAACGTCAATGTCACTTTTTGTAGTCAAGCAAAAAAAGTTGGAGACAAAGTGCAAATCATAAACGAGAAATATACAAGGCTCTTTTGGCATCTTTCCTCAATAGAAGGGACAAGTCCAAGCTATGACGACCGCGGTCTTCTGTGCCTTTAAAAAAGAAACAGATGTCAAGAACCTCCAAAGGGCTTCGAAGCACCTCTTTTACTTGGAGGCTTCAAGCTAACTCTGTGGGAAGTTCTTCGACGCTCAAAGCCACGAAGAAAAGCAAGCTTTATTGTGGGTCAGGGTACATGCCTTGTCTTTTTGAATGAGTTTTTGTGCCTCTAATAAAAGCCATCATGGTGTAGACAGCTATTCAACTACTGTCATCTCTCGAAGGCCTCACAAGGCTTGAAACAACGAAGCTGGCTGATGCAAGAGAATAACTTTGCTGGCCCTACGTTTCAGCATAACTTACGTTAGGTTTTAGCTTCCTAGGATGTTGCCTGCTTTGAAGCTCCACGGAAGGCTAAGTCCACACCGACATTTGGCGTTTCAAGGAAGCGTTCTCACAACACTTTGTGAGCAACGGACACCTCTAAAAACTTCAGAACTGACCTTTTTCTTGACAGGTACAGCGCCTTAGCGGCAAACGCCAAAGCGAATTTGGTGGCTTTCAGGTCAACGCGACAGAATGAGAGCTTGTGCGTTCATTCACACCCATTGCCTCCGAAATGGTGCGCCGACACGTTTCGGAGGCTACGAGCCACCTAAAATGTTTCAAGGTGGCGCTGTTGAAGCGTTTTCGGTGCGCATGCACAGATGGTACCCGTGAAAGAGGTCTACTACGCGGCATTTTCTCCTAAAATATGGATGCACTCAAGCCTGAAACAATCTACGCGCACTCTGAACTGACGCTTCGAGGCAAACTAACCAGCGTCCCTGCCTTCATTCAGCATTGTGCAGCGCATGACTGGGACTACTTCTTCACTCGCTAAGGCGATTACCTGCCACGCTTTCGTCAGCTGGGTGCGGCCTCTCTTCAATTCTCAAATATCACTCGGTTATAAATACTTTGTTCTCCATGCTTTCCATGGTTTCATGAACTGTTACCAAATAGGTTGCAGAGAACGAAACAAAACTGCCATATATATCCTACTTCTTTTCTAGGCATGCGGGCAGTGTATCGACAAAACAAAACACTCATTTTAATAATATTTACTCGTATTACAAAAAGTGCGTCGTTTCTTTTCAACTTTGCATCGCCATAAATTTTTAGTGGCACCGTAGGCCGAAGAAAATATCTGCCGATTGTCTGCAAGTTTCGTTGAAATAAGTTGAGCAGTTCGTTGTTGGGCCTCCGTCAACTGCACCATCTCTAATATACATTTGGCACACTAATAGGAAAAAAAAGAGTCAGGGAAATAAAAGATTAGTGTTTATATATAGTTTTCTAATACTGCAGTAAAGTGGGGCTCATAGTCATTTGTTTTATACAGTAGTGCTCTGTTTAAAAAGATACAACGCCGAATCTGATATTCAAGTTTTACTGGCATTTTGGTGCACGTCACAGAACCCCAAGTGGCCGAAATTTCCGTAGCCCACAACTACGGCGTCTCTTATAATCATATGGTAGTTTTCGGACGTTAAACCACTCATATCAATAAATCAAGTTTTACAAGTGTTACATGTCTAAAGCTATTAATCTTCTACACTTATTAAATTTGCAACGCAAATTACGTGAGCTGACTAATTTAGAGTCGTATATATATATTCATGGAAATTGCACCTCAACAATGCTCCTACCTACGAAAGTTATGTCTTGACTACTCAATAACATAAGTTTTGTGATGCCTCGTTTGGGACAATTAAAGGCATGCGAACGACATGAATATATAGGCGCATTTTTAAATGGCCAACGCTCAAATGTAGAGTTAAGTTTGTTGCTGAAACCCCGGCTTCAATATCAGCGTGAACAAGCCATCACCCAAATGTCTGGTCGAAAACACAATAAAGTATACAAATTTAACGTTCTGGTGCAAAGGGCACTCAAACAGGAGATTTTCCAAGCGTAGTCGAAATATTTTCCTCTTGCTCATGGCTTTGGCCAATGCGCTAATCGCTACGTGTTGTGCACTTTTTAGTAATAAACCAGTGCTTTGAAACAGCACTCTCTAATAGTCACATAATGTCGCCTGTAAAGCTTCTGTGACTACAAAACAAAATGAGAATTTGCTGGTGTTTGAGTGCGCAGTATTCGAGCCTACAATAAATAAATAAATAAATAAAAGCGTCGCTGGCTAATTGTTGTTCGGTTAGCAGCGTCAGACAACTTTTGTATCCTCAATAGTCACTGTAACGTTCATCTTTGTGTCAAGTTCTTCTACGTGCGCAAGACATACGTGCAAGTGCAGTATAACATAAGATCATGTACTGAAAGCACTTGGGGAAGATGTAGTCACCTTATACGACGATATGACATTTATGAAAATTGCCCTGATACGCGACTTTCATTCTTTCTTGCGCACAGAAACCGATGCCATTCTTTCTGGTGGTGTTAGAAAGGCCTCTACGTGCGCAAGACATACACGCAAGTGAATCATGAGTGAATATCCTATACTGAAGGCACTTGAAGACGTCATCACATTGTATGATTGTATGACATCTCAGAAAATCGCCCTCATACGGGGCTCTCATCCTTTCATGCCCAAAGAAGCTAAATTCCTTATTCCTGGTGGTACTAGTGCCAAATCGGCTGAGGTACGCCCGTTGACAAAATAAGTCGGGACGTGCGAGCGACGACCGCAATCCAATAAAACTGCATAGCCTCGCATCTGATGTAGAGAGGGCGCACGCGCATCCTTTCAACTTCGCAGCCACATTTTTTCTTTACTTTTTCGCAGCGTACCAGTGGTTGCATGCAGCGCTTCGTGCTAGGCGTCGCTTTCTTCATCCCGAGACACACTCAATTCAACGGGGGCACGGTGGCGGTGGAGTATATATATGTGACTCGCAGAGCCCTGATTGAAGAGATAGAATATTTTCTTTCAGTGGCAAACCAGTGCCACAAACATCATTACTTCTCTTCTCTGCACGTTCGTATTAGTTGAAGCGTACCATGTGATAGTGAAACACGAACAAGGGCACTGAAAACGAACAGGCGTAGAGCCTAAACAATGTTTCACTTAATTAACGTTGTATAACAAGATGCAGGCAGATCACCTTGCACATGCAACGCAAGAGGCGAATTGACTAGACAAAAAAAAGAAAAAAAGAGAGTGCTGTATTAGGCGAGGACATGGGTAGGCCTTCAAAGATCTAAAAAAGAAAGCAACTGAGGGTGAGCGAAAAATAGCATAGACGAAAGTTATCACCTCTGCTCCTTTAAGCCCTTTGTAAAAAAATGTAATATTGCATGAAGTGGCCGTTCACAAAAGTTATTCCTGAGATGCTTCTTGGCATAGATTTGCATAACGAGGCAACATAATCGCCGTTCGACCGAAGCGCCTCCCACTCTTTTTGAATTGTGTTCCACAGCGCGTCCGAAGTTGCCCTGGACAAGTTACGCCTGAACACACCTCACTTCATTCGAGCCCACACACTTTCAATCGGTTTTGCGTCAGCGCCACAGGAAAGGTGCGTGCGCCAAGTTCTTCAAGCATGGCGGTCACCTGACGAGCCATGTGTATGGGGCTTTTGTCCTGCTGAAAGATGAAGCAGCCGTCGGGAAAAGGTTCATTCAGGCCATATGAGAGCATGGTGTCTTGTTGCTGGAAACTCTAGTAGGGCGTTGTGAATTTGCCATCGACACGGACAAGTGGTCGCATCTCATCTTTGCTTATCGAACACCACACAGACACTGAACACCGGCCACTTGAGAGGACGCTCTGAGTATAATCAGGGTGGTACCTGCAGTTTTAAAAGAATCAGAATGGGCAGATAAAAGGTGTATAAAATTCGTTTGGGAATTGGTTATGAGCGTCTTGCTTAGAACTGTAGTGTTCTTTAAACCGTCGTGCGAAAAACGCGTACAAGACGCTGAGTGAAAACTTAAAACACGTGTATAAATTTAACGTGCTGCTAACGGGAAATTATTTGTGGACGTTCTGTTAAGTGCAGTGCAGTTGTTCCTCTATGGACATTGAGGAATATTTATATTTGTTTTTATAGGTTTGAAAAAAGTGAAGAATATTACATGTACGCAAATATTCTGGCATTTACAAAGCAGTAAAACATCAACACCGTGAAAAGTGAACGCACTGGTGAAGAATATTACATGTACGCAAATATTCTGGCATTTACAAAGCAGTAAAACATCAACACCGTGAAAAGTGAACGCACTGGTTACCTCAAATTCAAGGGCCGCCACACCCTCCTCTCAAAAGCCAGCCAGAGGTGCACGGCGCACCTCTGGCTGGCTTTTGATAACTACAGCTTTTAAAGGGTGCTTCATGAGAGATAGCTGTACCGTGCAATTTTTGATCGAGAAACATGGTTCATAAACCGGAAGTTCGCCAACTGAAACACTTGACGCCATATTAAGTTGTCACTGAATACAGTGAAACTGTTGCATCACGTGCGTGGTCACACTCAGACACTGATCACCAAGTTTTCCGCCAGGATACCAAACGATGCAAGTCTTCGGAACTATTAGCTCTAATCACGCTTCTTTGGAGCTTGCGATATTCTCTATAGAGAGCATGCAAATCTAAACGCGTGCCGCGTGGCTGGAGAAAGTTACGAAAACACGTGAGAACAGTGATGAACTCAAAAAGGCTGAGTGACAGCTGAAAAGAACAAAGCGTGCTCATGAATCAGTAGACGTTCCCTGCTTCTTCATACTCAAAGTGTGAGCTCTTCAAACCATGATAAAACGAGAAGGACGCTTGAGATTCGCGCCCCAAAGTAGAACACGAGAACCTGATCGAGATTACTTGGCCTGGCCTGCTCCATAATAAGCCTCAACGTGCCATGAGGCAAATAAAGCCGGTGCGCGTAAAATTGAACGCAATTTTGCCACGCAGAACGCACTGATTTTCCACTCACTACCAACGACGCTTACGTAGACGCCAACACCGGAGTTTCTGCGAAAAGAGCTTTCAACACCAGTGCGTTAAACGAAAAGTTCGGCTGCTCTGCGTTGTCTGTGAAACAAGCTGCGTATACACTTCACCGCCACCATGCCCCCGTTGAACTGAGCGCGTCACGGAATGAAGAAAGCGAAGCCCCACGAAACACTACATGTAATCACTGGTATTCTGCAAGAGAGTAAGAAGATATGGCAGTAAAATTGAAAGGACGCACACGCACTCTCCACGTCAGATGGCGCGGCGATGCAGTTTTATGAGATTACAGTCGTTGCTCACAGGTCCCGACTTATTTTGTCAACGGGTGTACGTCAAATGTTCTAGTTACTTAGAGGACAACGTTGCGTTAAAAAGTGATCGGTATAAAGTATATGTGATATTTCCGAGGAATTTACACTCAATGCTACAATAGCCTGAACTGCACCTTGTCGTAAATGCAGTACCTGGTAACCATTCCAAGTCACTAGTTTCGACTTTGATGCACGTGCATTCGCGAAAAATTTAGCCGGCGATCCTTATGTTCATGCTTTTCAAATAGCTCAGTTGGAGCAGTGCATTTGAAAGTCTGCAGTAGCATGGCTTTTAATTCATTTCTAATAATTTTTGTCCTTTTTCGCGGGTCAAGTACAAAGTGCTTTACATTGCAGCATTGCGGCAAGCTGGAATCGAAGTTAATCTACCTGCAAATTTTACTAGGCACACTAGTAGAAAATATTTGCATCATGATTCATCAAGCCTTGCGTTGGCCGAGGACAGAGCACAGGATGGCCCCGACCTTTGACGTGTGGGTCAGCCCATGAATGGTTTCGCAAATTCCCATCCAGCGGTCTGACGCTAGCGTATTCGTATTAGGGGCGAAGCTCCTTGAGGCGTGGGCTGGTCTTCACCTGTATGTATGCATGTATGTAGCAAGCAGGTCACAGCACATCCACGGAGTGAATGATGATGAGCGGTAAAACGTCGGAGGGTTTTATCGGTAAACCGTGAAACATGCGCTGGCCACGCCTGTCTGTCTGTCTGTCTGTCTGTCTGTCTGTCTGTCTGTCTGTCTGTCTGTCTGTCTGTCTGTCTGTCTGTCTGTCTGTCTGTCTGTCTGTCTGTCTGTCTGTTCGACGCACGCACGGATGGACAGATGGACGGATGGATGGACGGATGGATGGACGCACGGACAGATGCACGGACGAACTGAAGCAAGAACGAACGGACGGAAGGAAGCGCAGACGGAGTGCCGGACGCTTCACTCCACTCATCATCATTCACTCCGTGCATAGACTGTGATTTTTTCCTCAATAGAACGCTGTTTGCGCAACCGTGCTTTTTCATGCGCAACGTGCCGAGACCACCTGTACTGGGCCAGAATACGTAACCTACTCATCAAAGTGAGAAGATGCCTATCAGGTTCTGGGTGGTCCAAAGGAACCCGTTGGTTATTGGTGGCTTGTCGCTTCACTGCGCATAGCTGAGATAACAGATGGTCAATGTCCTTGGCTGGAGGCTGTTGCTGTAGTAAATCGCGGTATTTTTTTCAGTGTGTGAAGTGGCTCAACCATGTACTGGCCCGTCACTTTATCTGCATATTTGCGTCAACTGTGTGAAATCGCAAGAGTATAGGGAAGAGATCGCTTCTCAGGCAATCACCGAGCATCTTCCAGTGAAATAGCTGTGGGTGGGTGCTCCAGGGGAAGTGTGGTGATGTGTCTGCTTGGTGAACTCTCTGTCCGAGCGTTATAAACCTGTTATAACCTGTTATAAAATCAAAACGTGGCTCGCGCGCGGTGCCGTAGATGTCTACCAGCGCCACCGCCACCACCGGTGTCTGTAAACACTATCACAGAAAAAAACGACAATTTTGGATCCAGTACTGGCTATCAAATTTTACATTTATTTATTCATTTATTTATTTATTTACCAATAATGCCAATATCATCAGAGATTAAAGCAGGGAGGGCATATGAAATCAATTATTGTGTATACAAAGTCATAATGGTGGAAAACACAAGAAAAAGCCGGAATTACAAAATGACATACAAATCATAGATTATACATTACCTATAAAGAACACACAATCATTACATCACATTATACATTACATCTTGGAAACTCTACATAAAAAATACAACTGTCATGTAAAGTTATCGTCAATTGTAGTTAAGTGCCATCCACACAGGTTGATTTGTGTAGCAGGATTGAGGGCTGCCATCTTTTTGAGCCCCAGCGCAAACACCACCTCTGCACATCACCTTGCATCTACATGCTTCTCAAAACATCGAATCCCAAGGTGCCTGGGATCTGTCGACTTTTTATAGTACGGCCAGCCATCATAATCATCAAAACATTTTACCCTTCTCTAAGATGTTTCTCTATACCAACGTATGCACATGACCTAGAAGTCACGTGGCCATATGCACGAGGCCATATGCACGTGGCAAGCTCACGTGATCATATGCACGTGACCATGTGACCTGGCGTCGGCGGCTGGATGGATGGTGGATGAATGGATGGATGGATGGATGAATGGATGGATGGATGGCTGGATGGAAGAACGAATGGAAGGACGAATGGACGGACGCATGGACGGACGAACGAACGGACGGATGCATGGATGGATGGCCGGATGAAATATGCAATAAAATGCAGCTTACTTAAAATGTTTAATAAGAGTACTGAACGCTGGGTGAGTTGGTAATTCATAACTACAAAACTGCACCAACAAGCGACGAGAAACGCACTGCGCTTGTGTGTATGTCTTTCCTGTTTCTTGTCTCTCTTGCGCGCAGTTCTGTAGTTAAGACGTCTCGTGGAAGCAACAGAAATGAGTAAGTGGCAAACCACGCCACAGTGCACGCGTTCACTTCACGTTCGTAACAGCAGCCTTTCATAGTGTATGTTTCTCTCTAGTGTTACCATTGTTAAAAACTACGCATTGTTGTAGATATCCTGTGCTCCTATTTTCTTCAACTTGGGTTGCATGCTTACCTTTCCAAAATGTCGACCGATGTTGTGCGTGCCACGGACGCGTTATTGTTGCTGATACATGGATGCACAGTTTCCTTGTGCCAAGGATGAAAACTGCCTGTAATTACTAGAAGTAGTACGCATACTGAAAGTTTACCTTGGGTGGTGTCATTGCGAGGCATTGCATTTTTATACAGTGGATTTGGGTCTACGCAATGAATAAGGCTTGTGGCCAACTGCTAAAAAACTCACTAAGCCTCTGTATTGCATGCTTGTCTTTATAAGAATATGTTGACCTCTCTACTAGTTTGAACTTGAGCGATGAATCTAAGCTATTATATTCTGCAATTTACACTTTATTCAGTCCTGCACAGAATGTTTTTATATGTGTATGAAATCACCACTACGCGTTAGTTACTTGAAAAGAGCTGCCATGACACGTCTAAGTCAGCTTCTTTTAGTTCATGTAAATATTCCTCAGGCATCGACCTTTCTTATAACTGGACTCATAACTCATCTTATGTTATAATGCTCTCCGCGGTAGCAGTAATGGGCATATCGGCAATTTCTTCGCAATGGATATATTTCTATACATTGCATTTCTTAAGGTTATTTTGTACAAATTATGAGCCATTTCAAGGCATTTACCTCTAGTTGCACTTACTCGAATTGTGGCCCGTATGATTCGTTGTGCCAGCCGTAGTAGTGACTTGCAATAATGTTGATCAAGCCTTAAGATACACAAGTGTCAAGCAGACATTGAATCGTGGCGTTTTCTTGTATAACCATAAATGCTAACTTGTGTTGAAGACCTGCGTGTAAATGAGAATACAGCAAAACCACACTCATGACAAGATATCGAAGTTTTTTGTGGACAGTAACAATGCCATATGATAAATAGCGTCGTGGTATGCTTAGCAGGCTTGGCCTCGCCTTGCTAAACCACAATCATCAAGATTGATTTCTCGACTTGGAGTGCTGAGTTTTCTTTGACTAAAATGCATGAAGATATGCTCTACTTTCATTCATCGGCGCCGCAACACCAGTTCTCACCATGGCTCCTCTTATCTGGGAACGTGGCTAATGTTCCCATCTACGACCGTCCCGTGAACTGTATTCCCTGGCCACATCTGCCTCCTATGAACGCTGTCCTCGCGTATTTGGCTATGAGTTGTGCCACCGTGAGTAGCGGAGACGTTGAGTCTTCCAAGAATACAAACTCGGCTTCTCGATCCGTACTACCAGACGGTGCCACCGTGATTTCCCAAACGATCGCACGACCCCACGTCACGGTGAACGCCATAAAAGCGTCAAGTTAGATGCTTCTTTCTGAAATTTCCCCGATTAGTGCACCAAAGATAGCATGTGAAGTGTAGCCACCTCACACAACTTTGAGGCCAGCTCACCCTAGAACTGTGCGAAGCTCCGGCTTTTTCTCGTGTAGCCCTCCGGCCAACTGGTCTGCTTGGCGTTGGCGCACAACAGCATCATAACTATCGCTTTACCATCGACGGCTGATCAAGCAGTGCCGGTGTTTTGCGGCAATCAGGACCACGCCTTCGAGTGGATTAAGACTATGAACACGCTCGGCACCATCAATGCCTGGCCTGAATCTCGAAAATGGCTAATTGTCACCGACAGCTTCCACAGTGCTGCCAAGGCCAGGCACAATTATGAAGGTGGGCAAAAACAGTCCTGGCCTCAAGGGTGTGTGAAGTTTACGATTGTTTTCCACCCGCTTTTTTGTTACCTACAACTGCTTTCACGACGACTCTCTGTGCACTGCTCAAGGGAGCTTTGAGGCATGAAACCATAATGGGACAGCTCGGGCTTTTACCACCCTTCTTTCTATCGATGACCGAGATGATGAAGGCCACCATGCGGTCGGTACAGCTACACCCTGTATCAACGTTTCCTCCCGTGGCTACCGAGTTCTTGAGGGGCGTGGTCAGGATGGCGCACCTTTTTCTTGCAGCACCTTCATGTCAAGCTCCGCAGAACCCCCTGCGTCAGACAACGATAAAGGCAGCCAGGTGGGTATCGCGGTTGAGGACCCACACTAAACTTCGCGACCGACTTTCAGACTGCTGACATGACCCAGACGTAAACATCTATTAAGTCACATCAGACGGTGAGCTTGCCTCCAAGCTGGAAACCGCAGAAGTGCTTCGACGCGACCGCCTACCGTAAGACATCGTCGGCTTTCTGGCAATCAGCCATACCGTTACCACAGTCATTGGTCGAGTGTGCGGCTGCTCAGCCCTTGCCAAGTACAGTCCCACCTCAAGACAATGTAATATGCAGCAAGGTTGCCACAGCCTTCACTCATTTGATCGCTCCGTAATCTCGCAGACGGGCTCCAAAATGTGTCTGCAGTGACGTTCCTGTCTCGCTCAACAATGCCAGGTTGAAAGACACTGGAAGTACCAACCTGGCAACAGACATAAAAGACAAACCACTGGGACCTAAGGTTTGCTTTCTTGCACCCACAATCGTGATCAACTACGCTACCTTGCACTCAATGACCATTGCAGCAGACACATGTGCCACACGTGTGAAGTGCTACAGTGGTGGCCATTCATAATGCGGCAAGGCGGAAGCTTGGCCCAAAGACTCGGCAAAAGTCCAGCCGCTAGCCTCATGTGCTGCTCCCTTCTTTGTTACGTCGCAGCATGGCCAAGACTTGCGGACGCGACGAGGCAGTGTGTACAGGACGCTTGAGATTTCGGCATTTGAGGCATGGCAATCATGCACAAGAAAGATCACCCAGGCACATCAAGGACTGTCCGCCACGTAACAGCCAAGGCTGACTGCTGGAGGCATCGTTGACACCTTTTGAAGCTAAGACATTGTATGGCCAAGATTGACCAGCGCGCAACAGCCAGTGCCACCCTGCCGAGGCAAGTTCGCAGCGAGCCTTGTAATGTCGCAGTGTGACTGAGTGTAAGGAAACAAGATTGTCCCCGCATGCATTGGCGCATGCTCGCCTAACGGAAGAGAAGGAGAACGAAGTTGAAATAAGGATATCTGGCCTGCCACATGGGCGTTATGTCTTGTTTCTCTCTGACAGTACCTTTGTTGAGGGGCATGTTATGTGACCAGAGAAAGTGAAATGATTTCGTGTTAATTTTTTCAAGATTACTAAGATTGGTTCACACCGAAAAGAAACCGTGAGGAATGCTCTGCAAAGACCACGCCTGTGATTGAGAGGTTCACAGTTGCATTAGATTATCTTATTAGGATTGCGCGCAAACCGCGAACACTCAAGCTTATTCCGCAGCTTGCGCAACTATCATTGATTGTCCGGAAAAGCTTTGCAGGTGGTGTATAAACGAATGTGCATACCAACGACGATCAATAATCTCAATGACTATCTCTATCGCTCTCCTAGACTTCGTTTTCCCCCTGTAACGACTTGGAGGCTCCCGCACATCTGGAGAAACACGTGAAACCGACTTCTAGGTGCACTGCACCGTACCCACCATGACACTAAACATCACCGCTAGATGCATTTGATGCCGCATCTATGGTGGCAGTGGCAAGTACTACTCCTGCAGCCTCTGTAGAGGTAACTGCGAACCATGCCCCTGTAAACAAGCGATGGCTTGTTGAGAAGGACAGCTCCGATTTTTCGAAAGAAAATAGAGAATATTAACCACGTGCCCTTCACGGTTGTCTTCTACAAGAAAAAAAAGAGGTTTTCCTATCGTTTCCTGACCTACCGTGAAAGCAGAAAGCTTACGGAAGGTCAACGCTAACATTGTGGCATCAGCGGTTGTAACGTAGGCACAAGAGAAATTTCTCAACCATCGCCTCAACAAGATAAGTAGCTTGGTGGTTACAATTTCAACCCTGTCCACTGCAGACCCTTTGCTCACTGTGACTGAACTGGTTGGCATTGCTGTAGAAGGCCGAGTTCCGTACTCGTAAATGGCGAACTATGAAAAAATACAAGATGCCCCTCTAAGCTACTCAAATGAAGAAATACAACACTATCTACAGGATTCAAAGTGTCGTTTCAGTGAGGAAGCTCACTACCTTCACACCTGAAGAGCGTGGGAAAGTCAAAGAGGTATGTCGTCGATCTGTCATTTTGGAATTCGGCAAGAATTCACCACTACCTAAAAGAGTAACACTTGATTCCTGTAGTTAGCCGGTCGCCGGATACGTTGGGGCGGCTACACAGTGTTACAAGTGTCAAAGACATGGTCACGTATCGAGACACTACACAAGCCCGGTGCGCTAGAAAGTGTGTGCTGGGCCTCACTCTCACAAGGACTGCACCTCAAGAGCTCAACCTAAATGTGAAAAGTGTGGTGGCCTACACTCTGTGTGAGAAACAAAGAAGGCGAACCGGGCCCGATCATCTGGCTACACCGAAGGTCAAAGAAACAACTGAGCAAAAAACTACGCACCACCCCTTCTTGCTTCTTTATTTACAGCACACTCATTGGGCTGGCAAATTCGAGCACGTTTTAAGAAAGGTGTGGGTGAGTCTGCTGCCAGGAAATCTTGACCGGTGACGGAAGGGCTTCGCGAAAGATGAAGAAGCTGCGCGATGTGGTAGCTTGTCTTGCGGAGGAAGCCGTTCATTCAAGCTATAGTGTTTTGATAACTTCGTGATGACGTTTGATATCTTTATTTATTTCGTCACGCCACCCGGTGCGCTTGCTTCCCGGCTTAGCGCTGCAGGTCGCGTCGACACGATGACGCAACTTCGCTGGTGGCTTCTGCGCTTCTTGCGTCGCTTCTTGTAGTATGATGAGTCCAACTTCAGTTTGCTCTTGTACATTCGGAAAGCTTCCTAATCATCATTGTTATTCTTGGGCTGTTGTTGGCGTTTCATGTCAAGCCTATGCAGGTGCTGCACGAATATGCTCCGCTTGATCACTTCGGGTGCCAGCTTGTCCTGATCTGTGTGTCTGGCTCGCATGTGCTTCCGAGCTCAATGAAGACTTCGAGTTGAATGGCGATTTTTCTTGTTCCTCGTTCGACGAGGATGACGATGATGCTGACAGTGCTGATGCATCATGGTTCTCTTGGCCAGTGACCTTGCCGAGAACGGGAATCTCGGCCGCGTTCGAAGGCACCGGAGACTCATTCACAAGCTCTGTTGCCGGTAGCGGTTTGTCGGCATCCGTCTTGGCATGGCCAACAATGGCGCACGTCGAGCTGACATTTTCTGAAGCATAAATCTGAGTTTTGACAGCGTTTTTGACAAATACCTACGGGAGTCTTCCAATGACTTGTTCATTACTCTTTGTCCCACTTCACGACAATCCTCGGTTGTGTCAGTAGTCCTTCATGAAGAACACGGTGTAGTGCTGAAACTGTGTCGTGTAGCGAATATACATCAGGTGCAGGCTTCTGGCGCCATGCGCCATCTTCATGTGACGTTCAGTGGCGTCTTGGACGGTCATGGCGTGCATGTACTTGGTTGAGTGCGGCTCGTAGCTGCGCTGCCGCTCGCACATTCAATCGCTGGTCTGCTTAAACTTGAGAAAAGACGAACTCAAGACCCTAACACCCATGTCGGGCTTGAGGAACATATATGGCGAGTAGGAGGGCTCCACGTATTGTTGCTGCTTACAAGGCAACTTCTAGAAGTTGATGATGCCACACGACGGATAGTACATGCGTTCACCCGCTGGATCTGGGAAGCAAGACTGCCTTAGCGAGCTGTGCTTCAGGCTCTAAAGAATGAGGCCCTTGCTGTGGATGCACATGGTGCACACATGGTTTTCCTCGCCCATCAAGCTTTCCACGCCGTACCTTGCAGATGAGTCTTCCCACTGAAGTGCCGTGGATCACGTGGAAAGCGACGGGTTTTTTGGCTTGTACTCAAAACTTATAGAAGTTGTAGATGGCGTTGAAGTCGTGAGACTACTCGGTGGCGAAGTCCTCGCTTGTCACAACATCAATGTGGGAGGAGTTCTGAGGCTGGTCGAAAGCGAAGTCACAGCCTGCGGCGACATCGAGGTGAAAAGGGTCACGAGGCCGGTCGCAAGCGAAGTCGAGGCCTGCTGCAGTGTCGTTACGAGAGGGGCCGAAAACCGGTAGAAAGCGAAGTTGCAGCCGGGCGTGACGTTGGTATGAGCGTGAACGTTGTGGAAAGAGAAATCGCGGGCCGAGAATGGGTGGCGGTATACCGTTGTGAATGGTCTTGCTGTGCCGAGTCAAATTTTGTTGGTGCGCTGTGAGCAGTTCGTTAGGTTGTCGATGCCGCACAGAGAAGTTAGAATTCGTCCCGTGCATTGGTGGCACTGCAGGGTTCTAGCGGTGCAGCAATCATTGGCTAAATGGTTGCGTTTGCCGAAGCTAAAGCGTAGCTTCTTTTCGTGAAGCCGCTTTCGCATATCTTCCAGAGGAAGACGTTCGGAGCAATCAAGAAGAGTGTGTTCCAGAGAGGTGCACAGGATGCAGAAGTGCAAATATGGGGATCGAAGTTCAGCTGATAAACACGTAGTGGAGGGCAAGGACGGCTGTGGTGTCCGCATGTCTCGCTGTGGAGACCACCAGCTTGTTGGCGATATGTATTATTCGAGACCACTTTTTATTCCCGTATTTCCACTTGCACTTTAATAAAAGTCATAATGTCCTTCACTCGATGTGACTGTGCTTTTTGAGATGGCATGCCGTTCTCTGCTAGCATCGCTTCCTTTTGTCATTGATGATATAGGATGCTGACGTCAGGAGTTAACGCCTTCAAGAGAACGTGCTGCAGAACCGTGGAATACTCTCCTGAAGACACTCGAAGACCTTGCAGGCCGTTGATGGGGAATGTGGCTTCATCATGCAGATTTCTTAACAGGGTCACGTGTGCGGAACTTTCGATTGGTGCGAGTGACAGCAAACTGTCAGATGCTCATCGACTATCATGTCGCGATGGCCGAAGCGGTCCGAAAGGACTTGAATAGCCAACGCCATAGTTCGCTTGGATAAGGTGAATACCTTGAATAGCTGCATTTGCTGCCACAGTCAGGTACGTCAGTAAGTATTGAAACTTGTCAATTATCGTCATCCATTCGTTGTGTGTGGATACGGCTTGAAACTGGTAACAAAATTCCTTGCCGTCGCGTCCTTCGCCTGCGAAACTCGGAATGTGCATCTTGGGCATGCGAGGGTGAGGTGCGCATGGGGTCGGAAGACTGGGGCGAGGCAACGTCGATGGGAGTCGGAAGACTGGGCGAAGGCAACGTCGCGGGCTAGCTGCAATGGGCTGCGGGGGGTCGCTGAGAGGAGCAGTGTGCGTGGACGTGTGTGGGTGGGGTTGGGATTGCAGCTTGTGGTTGGCGTCGAATCTCCTTTAGAGCAGAAGACCCGATTTTCGTATTCAATGGTGGTGGTCAAGTCTGCTTCGAGGTCTTCACCGTGTAGCGCTGCTTGAATATCCTTGTCGAAGGTGATGAGGCGGGCATGTTTCGCCACAATGATGTCGGTGATCTCCCGGAGCCTTTGAGCAGGGTAGCGAGTCTGCCAGTAGGGTGTCGAAAGTCGATATTGCCTTGGTGATGGCTGTCCGGTAGAAGCCACGCTGTACTTTGGTTGTCCATTTGTCGAAAGTCGAGGGCCAGATGACCGGGTGTGTTTAGGCCCCAGAACTAAGTGTGAGAAGCTAAGACGGGGACCCGAACGCGAACGTCTGGCTACATCGAAGGTCAAAAAAACCAACTGATGCGGTCAGCGCTTCTAGCTCGTGCTCGTGCCCGCCGCCCCTTTTTCTTCTTTATTTGCAACACCCTTCTATTTTATGCAGGGTGCATTAAAAAGAAAACGGTTACACTCGCACACACGTTGGAGCATGTACAGCAAAAACCACCAAGGCGGAAAGAACCACGTGACTACACTTGATGTAGTATTCACGAATATTAAAAACTTCTCTCAGGAACAACCATCACAAAGCGACAAGACATCTGTTAACACGTACGCAGATGTTACTGAAAAGAAACGTGGCCAATCCATGGACTTGTCATCTTCACCAAAATGATTGCAACGTGCCTGATAAGACCCATCAACCCAGCTCTACAGTCACCAGCCTCAGCCCCCGCAACACGGCAAGGAGATCTACGAGAGACAGCAACATGTAACAGCGACCAAGATGTCAAATGCGTGCTGGCTCCTATGTGTTTGCAGGCATCAAAGCCCTTGTACGGGCAAATCCTTCTTCAAGAAGTCTCCCAGAGGTAGAAGCAATCTTTGATAGAGCCCCTGGTGTCGACGTCTTACGCACCACAGAGATGCATTTCTTTACAGTAGCATTCATAGCTTCCCCAGTGGCATCGCCACCTGAACTGGCAATTCATAAAACATTGCGCACATGTACCATATTACAGTGGAACGATCGCAGGCTTCGCTCACAGCTTTCGGATTTCCGACAGCTGGTGTGAGCATACCAATTCCCTTCATTGTCATCTCTGAATCACGAGTCGGACCACATTTCAGAATGAATGGATATTATTTTCATCATTCAAAAAGATGTGAAAATATCAGCAGACTACTGATAGGCATTCGCAGAAATATTCCGGCCTCCGAGATTTACATCCCGCCCCACAATGACAATGAATTTGTCTGCGTACTCACAGTAATAGGTGAACAAAACTACACGCTTATTGGAGTATACCTGGAGCCAGACAAGCCCGTTGACGTCTCAAAACTTGAAAATGTGATTTCAAGAACAGCTTCTCCACACATCATTCGTGGAGACTTCAATGCCCACAATGAAATTCGGGGCAGCTCACACACTAGTGCGCGAGGAGCCAAGCTTCACCAAAACTACTTTCAAAACATTCCATTGAACCTTTGAATGACGACAGTGTCACATATCTACAAGACTTTTCGACTACAAACAGCGTCGACGTAACCTTCGCAACAAGCTCAGTTGCCCCCAACTTTCACTGGCGCCCCGACTTGTAAACACGGGAGAGTGATCACTGCCCAATAATGTTGTCAGCTGTTGGTTTGAAGATGCCATAAAAGAGAAAGAAAAGTATTTTGCACAAAGTGTCTTGAAGACCTTCGAGCCTGCCGACGGACACATCATATATAGCATCACCTAAATAAACCTAGCTGGCGAAGATGGTGCAACTTTTGCTCCACACTGGATGTTCGGCAACCGGTAGCCAAAATATGGCGGGTCTTTAAAGGCATGCGCATGCCACTCCAACAGCTTCACCCTTTCACTGCGCTTTCCCTTCCCGAATGGAAATCTCTCAAAAAGTTGTCAGAAAGATACCACACACTGTTGTCATCAACTTCAATACTCTGATGCTCTTCCGCAAGCAAGAAGTCTGGCTATTCACAAGAGGCAGTGCCAGCATTGGATTTGCCTTTCACAATTTAAGAACTGAACACCGCGATCAGCGAATCGAAGAGGCACATATCACTTGGTCACGGCGAAATACGTTATGAAACCATCGCAAAGTTACCCCGCAGCTCCCGCCTATGACTCCTAGAATATTGTAATTATTCATGACTGTATGGCCAGGATCCTGCAGAATGGAATCTCGCAAAAATAGTTCCCATTTTAAAACCTGCAAAGCAGCCAAAAGTTACGCCTCTTTCCGGCCCGTCGCCCTGCTGAGTTATGTTAAAAGCTGATGGAGCGGATGGTTCACAAACGACTAGCTTGGCTTCTAGAAAGCCACGACAAATTTTGCCAAGAAATTAACAGATTCCTCTCTAAGTATTTGTCTCCCCGAGTATGCGCGTCTCTCCAGAAAAGAGCATAACAATTGTTTTCACAAGAAAGAAAATAACCAACCATCCACTCCTCCTCGGTGGCCGGCCGCTGACCTATATATGGTCACTGCAATTTCTTGGAATACTCATCGACAGAAGTCTTTCCTAGTCTTATCTGGGTGAAAAAAACTTCGAGTGAGAATAGCTGCAGCATCTCAACTCTTAAATTCACGGTGGGAACACGATGGGGTGTAAGTGAAAATCAATGGTCTTGCTTGAGAAAACGTATATCCAAGGAACCTTGCGTCAGTGCCTACCGGTGCTTCTACGATTTTCTCTATCAAATAACGGAACTTTAGAAGCGGCCCGAAACGATTTCCTACGAATCTGTCTAGGCTTTCCGAAGAGCTCGTCAGCCTCGAGAACTGTAGCGAAAGCAGGATGTCTGCCGCTAGATATCATCGGCCCTCCAGAAATATTGCGCACTCATTTCCGCCATGTCTTTCATGAGAAGAAGCAATTTCTGGTCCGCGTACATCATTCACACTGATTCAGCATTCATCCAAGCTGTGCAAATGCAGCAACTTACTGCTATTAGGCAGCCGAAAAACCTAATGCTTCCAAAATGTTTTCCCTGTACGCTTTTATTTCTTGATATTAAACCATGTGAACCAGGCATAAACGAAGCGAAGAGGCGTATTGCGCAGACCGCACTGCTGCAGAATATTCTCTTCTACTTAGCCCAGAATTACACTCAGGATTCTCATATTTATACTGATGCCTCAACCACTCAGGAGATTTTGTAATATTACCGCGATGTCTCCTTCACAGGGCAGTTTGTCCTATCGGCTACAATGCTGGACGTCATAAACGACAGCAGAACTTCATTGAAATAAACAAACAGTCCTCTATACCCTGTGTCAAATGCCGAACCGATGGGTGATCTTCACCGACTCCAAAGGAGCATTGCAAATACTGTTCAGCCTCTTAAAGAAAACAAATCATCACCCGATTTCGTAGGATATAGCGTACTTACACCACTTGGCTATTACCGTAGGTCACGCTATCACATTTCACTGGATACTGGCTCATTGCGGTATATTGGCCAGTTAAAAAGCTGGTGAAGCGGCTCGCAAAGTACTTCAAAAGCAAAATTACAGGCGAACTCGTTCAACTAAAACAGATGATTTCTAGAAGACTAAAAGGCTTGCTTCCAAAGAAAGGAAAAGGCTCTGGAACCTTCCGACGCATCATTAGGCTTTCCTTCATTCTATCTACCCACATCTGAAACCTCGACTCCCATCCCAAATACTCCGACACCTGCAAACTCTCTACCATCGTCTGAGGCTGAACTGGACTTATAGAAACATCTTACAGTAACGCTTCAGTCAAGTAGAAAGTCTGCGTTTCAATAACTGTGGCTTAATAGAAACTGTAGAACATAACTTGTTTGAGTGCCGAGCTTATGCAGATGAGTTTGCGCTCTATGAACACTGCAAGCATCTTTTCACCCAAAGAACTTTATAAGTGGATTGTGCCTTCGGCCCTTCCCCCAGATTCATGCAACAGAGGCATGCGATGGAACTTTTATTCACGTTTTAAACAATAATGGTCAGCTTGACAATCTTTAGTGGTACCTTGAAAACTTGTAGTAAGTCTCTCTGTCAGAACACGTTACCGCCCAAGAGACAAAAAATATCTGTATATTTTGAAATACTTTCTGGAAATACTATCGTCTTTCAAAAAAAAGCTCGTAAGCTTCCAGTTCGCAAGTTCGTAAAAAAAATCGTAAGCTTACATAGACCCTGCTCTAGACAAACTAAGCCATCCATAAAAGCTTACGAACCCCAAGAAGGAGGTGCATCCCAACTGCGGAAAGAAGCATGTAACCAAGCTTGTTGAATGCGCCCTAGCTGTTGTATAAATGCTCCTGCTGTTGTGTGGCGCGGTTTAGAATTGGCAGACTGGTAGCTGTATTTATTACCGCTTGCGCGAACTCTTTCACTGTAAAAACCAAGATTTATTCTTGGGGTTTCCTAGCTATGCATTGTAAGACGTGTGGATGCACTCCATTCTTTGATCAGTGTGTCATCTTGGGCTGCAGTCGTAACCAGTTGACACGGAAAATTATACAGGCGAACGCTATCGCGAATTGGGCGAAGCTGTGTGTGAGCTCGCTGTCTGTGGCCTTCTCTAAAAGAGAGCTCAATTTTCTGGAGCACGTGCTGTGAAGCATTGGTATAGAATTGTTAATTTGAAATCAGATCACAACTAGGTTTCCTTGATAGTGCGCTGTGCCACACGTGTACGGTTTTGTCATGTGTGTGGTATCACGAGGAATGAGCTATATAATTTGTTGTAAGGGCACGCAATAAACAAAAGTTGGAAGTTAGCGCTCACACTGTCACCTGTTTTTCCCCTTCTTGACTGCATAGTATTTTTCCTTCACGCTCAGAATCAGCTGCGCTAAAGCAATGTCATTTTACCTTAGGCACAGTTTGCTGAATAGTAAGGCTGAACTAGACACTATACAGGCAGAACTTGCGAAGCCAAACAAGTGCTGGCCTCTGCTTAAATAGACGACAAATGGCTGACAGATGAGCTCGAGGCAAGGTAGCATCACTCTGAAATGCCTGCTGAACAACAAAAAGTCGAAGAAATGAAGCAAAATAATACGGATAGAGAAAACTTGAATAAATCTAAAACTTTGAAAATTATCGTCAATTGCATTCATCCCAACGAAGGTCTTCATATCAGAAAGTTTTTGGAAGATGCTCTTTGCGTTAGATGTCGCGAGAAACGTGAGAGAAGTGAAGGCGGCCTAGCTAGCACGTCGATCTCGCCACTTTTATTAGAACTGCCGAAGCGGAGTGGCTGTAGCTGCCAGCGCGGAGTTCGGCAGTAGCGTGAGCTCACTGATCTCCACTAGGGGAGATGAATAGCACATTGAGCGCGCGCGGTTGAAGCCACCGGAAGCCGCCACTGATGTCTCTGAAGTCACCGCCTAGAACAGCCACCTGATGCCGGCACGAGGGCTTTTCTCTTTTTTTTTATTGAGATAGAAAATATATGGACACTTCGGCGAATAATATGGTCGGCATCGGCGTCGCCGTCACTCACCGTATATGTGTACGTATTATTATATAAGTTAATGCCAGAAAGAAAAATAACCCAGAAAGAGACTCCGGCACGTGGAATCAAACTTGAGACCTTTGAATCATGACTGCGGGACATTAGCCACCGAGACACCGAGGAGAACCTTCTTCAACGTTCAAACGGCAAGCTATTTATACCTATCACTTACAGATGCTGACGGGCATCTCGGGAGGAACGATCGTGTTTTCAGCATTACCAGTAAGATGGCGCATTAACGAGCGTCACCCCGTCATCACGACGTGGTGCCGCATGCTCTCATCTCCCACGCGTACTTTGCGCCACGGAGAGGAGGGAGCGACACTCACTCAGGTGCCCTGATCTCATGGTGGGGAAGATCGTACGTCTTGGCTGGCCTTGCGCTTTTTCTTTTTAATGATTCTGTGGTGGTTAGCGGGCGCTCAAAGGTTCGATTGTTTCATCTCCATTTGCGAAAAGGATGCGCTTTTTAGACACAGCAAGGTAACACAGCAAGATTTTCTGGAGATTGGCGTTCATCTATACCTGTGAATACGTTTCGTGCGTCAATTGTGCATGAGAAACGTGGGGCACGTTTCGATCCGCTTGCAATTCTGCGCGTGACGTTCCAATTTGTTGCCATCGCGTTCATTGCTTCGCCTTAGCGGCAAAGCTGTCACTTTTTTATTGAAATTTTCGCCTGTAGCACGGTAAACTGTACTATTCGACAAGAAATGTCGTCGGTAAGACATTTCACGCATAATTACCTCAAAATTATGTTACCATTTAGGAATTCTGCAAGACAATTGTGGTAGTTGATCGATTACTGGGCTGTTGAAGGTGTTTGTGTTGTTTATATGCAGTTTTCTACGCTCGAGGCCTCAAGTACACGAAAAGTGGATCAGTAACACAAAAAAGGGAAACTGGACGCCGTCTTCTGAAAGCAGGCTTTGCAGTAGTCATTTTGCAAATCCATGTATTGAGCGCTCGGATCCAATAACTTATCTTCGAAACAATGCCATCCCAGCGCTGTTTTCTTTCCCGATCACTTACAAAAGACAAACCTTTGCATTTCTGGCTACCATTGTACTCTTTGGTTCTTTTTTTTTTTGATAAAGCGATTGCACAACAATTTCAGTTCTGATACCTGACTGGTGAGTAATTGCACGGTTGTAGATTACAGCCCTCCGCCGCATTCGTACAGCGTCGCTACGGCGTGTCTGGAATTTTTTCTGTAGCGTTAGTTAGCTTTCCAAGTTATGCTTATTCGCAGGGTCTGATGTATGCACCAGTTGTAGACTACAGCTCTCCGCCATACTCGTATGGTGGCACTATAGCGTCTGCCATTTTTCATGTAGCATGGGATGACCGCGGTAATGTTATATATTATGAAAAAAATCACAGCATATCCACGGAGTGAATGATGGTGAGTGGGTATGTATGTATGTATGTATGTATGTATGTATGTATGTACGTACGTACGTGTGTGTGTGTGTGTGGTGTGTGTGTGTGGTGTGTGTGTGTGTGTGTGTGTGTGTGTGTGTGTGTGTGTGTGTGTGTGTGGTGTGTGTGTGTGTGTGTGTGTGTGTGTGTCCATCTATTGAACACTCCAAGTACCGCCAGCTCGCATACTTTCATCATATATTCCTCATATACAAGTACCGCCATCCAGTGGACATTCCAAGGACTTAAACGGGAGGTGGCAACTGCATACAGGAGACGCATGACCCACACCTTTAGGAGCTTCACCCCTAAAACACAAAAATACGATCACAGCAGCAACCAACGCCAAATATTTGAATTCTGCTCCTAAGTCGCCCAGAAGACGCCAGGTTCCTGGACACCAAAGGGACCTTCCGGTGGCTTCACAAGCGCCCGCATGGAACAGGGGGAATGCGTCATCTTGCCTTTTTAATGGAGGTCAGTGCGTGAGCTCGTCATGAGCGTGAGCCCTCACATGAGCTGCGCGAGAGGCATGGCGCCATGACTTGTAAAACAACAATTATGATGTATGGGACGCTACAATGACATTACACCATTAAGTGGCTCCCTTCGCGGATGATTCTAAGCCACTCATCACGAGCAGAAAAAAAAATGCTTGTGAAGTAAATTCAAAGCCAAACTCCTCACACATCAGGATACTTATACTCCAAAGAAGCACTGAAGTTAACTCTGCTCGCAACGCTTTACTCAGCTCCATCTACAGCAGTATGAAATTAAGACGTTATTTTCATGTGTCGTACATTATGTATGGCGGCAGTAAAATGTGCCCTAAGCTGCCTGGCTAGCTCCCACACCTAAATACCTAAAGATTTCCGTCAAAACCGCTCCTTTCTTTTTTTCAGTAATCAGTGCTTGCGTTATCAATACACAATGCCTGAACACATGCTGCCGAACCGCAAAGATGAATGCCACATCAACATTGTCAAATATTTACCCGGCACAAAATGACCATTACAGTTCAAGGATCCGCGCAGTGCGAAGAAGATAATGGGTATATCTAGTTTTCACGTTGAATTTTGCCATTTTAGAGGCTAACTTTTTGGCCATGTTTGCGTCTGCGAGGCTCTATCATGACCGCGACACAGAGAAAGCTACGTTGGCCATAAACCAAGCAATTATTTTACATGAACACTTCGGAGTACTACGTGTTTATTTGTGAAGGCAATATACACCGGCTGCACCACTGCACACCACAGAAATTTGTCAGCTTAGTGCCCTTTGAGTTCTTCTTAACGCTGTAGCCAAGTCCTGGATATAATTTAGCACATTTTTCGCTTATACATTGTAGCTTTTTTTCATACTTTGATATATTGCCAGGTGGATTCCTAAAAAGCAAATAGTACTGCCGACAACTTCACGATTGTTTCGCGTTTGAAGCGCAAATAGGTACGGTGACGGCACTCAACGTGAACAGCTGCGGTGAAGGCACTAAATTGATTGCTGAAACCTTGATTGGAAGTCCGGCACAGCTTTCGCCGACAGGGCCTTAGGTTCCGAGGCACTAAACAGTGCGAAATATAAGTGCAACTATTGTGCAGATATTACTGGACGTCAAGCGTTCGTTAGAAATTCAGTTAAAAAAAAGCTGCGGTGTTGTCAGTGGGAGCATGTGTGTTTTTTTTTTTACCTTCCCATGTGCATGCAGCCATTCTTTATTCACAAAAAATGAACCAACATCTGGATTGTCTCGCACGGAAAAGGATCGTTATTATGAGATTTTCGCCTCGGTGATTCATTCTATGTGAGGCAGCATGCTTACTCAATTGCGGTATAAAAATCATCAAGCGTTGGCGTGCGTGATAGAGATAATATTACTAGCACGTGCAAGAATGCTTCAATCATTTCAGCATTTTGGTGCTGTTTGTCAGAACTTTTTGTCTACTTGCTACACTTCAGCAGCATTCTCACCACTAGGGAACTTTCGTTACTGATTATTATATTTCATGTTTGAACACAAGCGCTAACGTTACAAAGTAATACGTTCACTATAAGAAAGGGGACGACGAAGGTTGCTCGATGGCTTCCCAGTTGCAGCAGTTCCGTGAAACGCGTATAAATACTGCAAAGCTGCGTTCTTGATTTGTCTTTCGCCGAGCTCTGACTGCCTCCGTCAGTCTCTTCGGCCCTGTTACCAACCTTGAGCGGCAACCACAGCAAGTTTGTTGTTCCGTTTCTGATTTAGTACTGTCTCCCCGCATGCTCAATTCATTTTCAATCAAGGCATGCCACTTGGTTTAACTGCCGGTCCGCAGCAAAAAGAGGGCTTGAAAAAAATTCAAAGGTCGATTCGTCCGCATTTCAGACGGATAATAGTTTGCAGTATATAAACAAATTTACCCTTACGTTGACGATAGGCAGCACCATATCTTCCGCAACACAAGCCTCAATATCGGCGGTCGCATCAGAGAATAGCGGCATTGCTACAATAATCAGAATTTCTTGCAACGCGTACATCTTAGCGAAGTAGTACTCCGTCCTAAAGTGACCTTCCTCAAATGATGAAGCTTATATTGCTGTGGATTTTTATTCCACTTAAACTGCAGTTACTGTGAAAAATAGCAGCCCTTTCCAATAACCTCACCTTTCCATGTAATAATTATTGATATATTGCTATTCAGTGAACAATAGTACGTTTATTAAAATCGCTTGTGCAAAATATTTTTTAGAAGTAACTGTGCATGTTCGCTTACCTTGAAAATACGTGTGGCTAATGATTTGTACATTAAGAATAACAGTAGGTTGTCGGAAAACACAAAATATTGCTACAAATGTCGCCAAATGACGATAGTATTTTTGCCGGCCGTACTGCCAGAGTCCTGGTCTCACCCGTGCCCATCCGTGATGCTGTTATCGTACCATTTCCGTCCTACCAGACGGCAGTGCCATATCCTCAGCAGGGGGCTATTTCTTGCATATTGTCGCATTTTCAGCGCAGCGTAAGAAACACTACGCTCTTTAAAACTACGTATCTCTGCGTTTGCTAATGAAGAACGCACCACCTAATACTTACGTGTTGACGTAGCACCTCAGATATTCGTAACATTTGCGTTTTTAGGGGCGAAGGTTCTTAAGGCGTTGGTTGGTCGTCACCTGCATGTATGCAAGTATGTAGTAGTGGCTTCCCAGAATATCCACGGAGTGAATGATGATGAGTGGGGCGAAGCTTCGGAGGGTCTTATCGGCAAACCATGAATCATCTGCTAGCCGCGTCCGTCCGTCGTTAGAGCATACTAAGTTCTCTACACATTATACCTTTTTACATTGGATACCTTACGCCTATTATTACTCAAAAAGCTCTGGCAGCTCTATCTTTGTGTTTTGTTTGAGGCCTTCATGCATTTACGATTTTCAATGAGTTCATTCGCCTCCTTGGACAGCTCTCGAGTGTGCTAACTACAGTACCTCACTCCTACACTGCACACTCCGAAATGATAGCCGTCCCCACAGGTCGCGCGTTCGAAACCCGGCTGTGGCGGCTGCATTTTCGAATGAGGCGGAAATGTTGTAGGCCCTTGTGCTCAGATTTGGCTGCACGTCAAAGGACCCGAGGTGGTTGAAATTTCCGGAGCCCTCCACAACGGCGTCTCTCATAATCATATGGTGGTTTTGGGACGTTAAACCCCACATACCAATCAAAGATAGCCATCAGATTATCATTCATTGCGTCAACATTATGGCCGGTTTGCTAAATAAGAACCTAATATCTGTTATGAACCGAGACTCTGAATTTCTGTACTTGTCCTCTCAGTGCTAGCTCATTAATTGGCTTATTGAGTACCTGTTTCCGTCATCAATTCTTCAAGTCAATGTCGATTCGATACTTTGCATTTGATTGGTCTCTGCACCGTACCTTGCCAACCACTTCAACATTCGGCATGATGCCTTGGCGTGCACTCATTATAAGTCCATTTTGTTATTTCTTTCACCACCAGGGCTTCTCTATGTTCATTAACGGATCACTCGATTTCGGTAGAAGGTATTCAACATTCGTAAATAATTGCGTTCTGCGAATTCTACTAATAACTTGCCTCTGCCATTTCTAGTACCAATTCTATATGCCCTACCACCTGGTCTTCAGCATGCCTTTTAAATACCTCGGCATTGAAGTCGCCGATCAGTATAGTATACTCAGTTTTACCTTATTAATTACCAATTTCACATCGTCATAGAATCTTCAACTAGTGCGTCATCATGACTGGATGCAGGTGAGTAGGCCTATGCCAACTTTATTTGATAGCTTTATAAGTTTATATACGATAACTGCCAACTTTAATTTAATGCTAGGATATTCCTCTATGTTTGGAGTCTCATGCTCAATGTTTGGAGTCTGAGTGACTCCAAACATAGAGGAATACCGCAGCATTATTAAAAGGGTGGCATGTATCACATATAAACAATAAAGCTGCAGACATCCAAATACAGATCTTGGAACGAGCGCAAGCCGTGATCGAGAGGCACGGCCTGGCAGTCTACTTGGCTTAGCCTCCATCATGTCTCACCCTTTCGTTGAACAATAGTTGTCACTAACTCACTCCTCTATGTTACTAGCAATATTCCTTTGCATGAGGAACCCCACCCTCAGTTCTCTTCTGTCAGCCAACTAAGCTAAGCCACGATAGCAAAGCACGTGCCCATTTTATAGCATAGTAAAGAGGAATACTCGAAAGACACTTTAAATTTATAAGTAATATTTTGAAATCCAGGCAGCATATCGCTTCAAAAATGCATTAGAGTAGAGTCAGCACCAGTGGACTTCCTTAGGTCAAGGTTATTCAATAAATGTAATATTCCTTCTTCACTTATACATAATTTTCCATAGGCTGCGTCTGTTCCACTACTGCGTCT